>JARJEC010064092.1:0-11926 GCA_030264575.1 Tachinus sp. AB-2021 | reverse complement strand
TGAAAATACTGTACTGTTCGACAAATCATTGCAGAGGCAACTATGGATATTCATGATGATGACCAAAGCAAAGTGACAGGAAATGAAAATGAAATAAGTCTTCAGATAGAAAAGAAAGTAAAACGGACTCAAATAGAGAAGGAATATCAAAAAATAAGCTAGCCAGGTGTAAAAAGAAACTCTTGAAACAAGTTAAGCACTAGGTAAAAAGGAGTTCTCAAAAATGGTAAAATAACAAGTAAAACATAAGAAGTTAGTTCTAAAAGAACTTAAAGGAAATTAAAAAAAACATCCAAGAGCACTAAAATTGTTGGATAAATAGAATATAGTGGTTAGACCAAGACGCGAATCTATAAATAAGAAAAATAATTTGGAGATGTGAATGAAAAAAAAACAACAAAAAAATTCAAGCAAAATCAAGAAGAAGAGTTATAAAAAGAATGGATAGTTTGCTAGAACGGGATTTAATAGAAAGTGATTCTATAAAACATTAATTAAGTCAGGAGGTAAAATACTTTTACAACTAAAGCAAAATATTTATAAAAGAAAAAAGAGTAAAAAAAGTCCAGCTAAAATACCAAATAAATAAAAGAAAAGTTATATAATGAGGAGATACAGATGATGAAAATAGAATCTATCAACAGAATCAAAAATAGTTGACTAAATATTAGCAAAAAAGATTGACATCATTATCATCTAAGAAATAAAAATGGAATTAGTAAAAGTTAAGATAAATGGAATTTACAATAAATTAAAAAATCTGATAAGAGCAAAAGAAAACTAAACCGTAAATTGCTGAGGAGTGTGTGGATTCAGATGAGAGGATAAGTAAATAGAAAAAAATAAAAAAATGAATTAAATTGATGGGGAAAATCTAGTCTTGTTACTAGACAGAAACAAGATTGAAGAAAATCAAAAGTACAATCCAAAGTAAAATGGTTTAAATGGAGGGCAGGCAATAGTTTGTAGTAACACTGCTATTGAACTTGACTATCAAAATGTGGAAATGAAGCAACATATTGTATCTATATCATGAGCGTCAGGTAAAATAAGAAAGAAGATATAATTATGATAAAAATCAAACTTAAAGGAAATATGAGTAAAACAAAGTAAACCAAAGTAAAACAAAGTAAAACAAAATAAAACAAAGTAAAACAAAGTAAAACAAAGTAAAACAAAGTAAAATAAAGATTTCTGCTAAATAATGATGAGAAACAGAATTGACAGGCACAAAAAATGATCTATACTATATACTCAGATCATAAAAGTAATAAAAAGAAACATAAATAATGAAACCCCGAAGGAACAAGTTAAAAACAACATTAAAAGAAAAGCCAAAATAGTTATATTACGAAATGAAAAGATAGGAAAAATCTCAACAATAGTAAGCAAAATGGCAAACTACGTGACTGTTCAAGTAGTAAAAAACAGAAAACCTTGTTTCGTAGAGGTCCAAAATAATTCTAGACTGCCATGAAGCAACGGAAGAAAAGATGTGTGAGAAACATTAGGAAGAGAGTACGGATATGTTTATGCAAACTGTCATTACTGTAACAACTAAAATAAAATATCATAAGCCAAAGTAATATAGACAAGTAAGCTGAAAGTATTCCTAAACCCTCCTAGAAGGTTGTGATCAAGAAAGGAAACATTTGCTACAAGTGTGGTAATGACACAAAGAATTGCCAATTGCAAAAAAAGATTAGCACAAAATCACATATCTCCTATATAGAAATGCAACCAAAAATCGAGGCAAAAACAACAACCTGAAAGAGGAGCAAAAATTGAGAAAAATAGGAAATTCAGAATGCAAGAAAATGAGAGTGATTTGAATCAGAATTCAAAGGAAATAATCAGAAGGAAGCATCAAATGGCCCGAGAATTATTTTAGGTTAACTAAAAATCCACACAGGGAATGGTAGAGCCTTCCCTAAACCACAATTTAAAAAAAGATAGAACCTAAGTTGAGCAAAAAGTTTTCTTTAATTTCGTTTACGCTTAACGTAAATTTGACTTCTTTTATAAAATAAGTCTTTTGGAAAAAGCTGCAATTTATCAACTTAATTCATCTTAAAATTAGAATATTATAATTATTAAATAATTACTCCATTTTGAAATAAATGTTTCAAAAATTCACCTGGGGTGGGGATTGAACCCACAACCTTTCATGTCAACTGATCTACCAATTGAGCTACGGAGGTATCTTAGTTGGTATTGGTTTTATGTTATATATACAACCAAAGTAAATTTTTGAAACATCTATTATATGATATGCTTACACATATACAATTGTGTGTATGTCTAATCTTATTTATATCTAACAATTTTTTTAAAATTTTCTTATCGTTTTTTGTGTTCCAAAGAAACCATATTTTCTCCTTTCAAAAAAATCAAACATAAACGAACTAAACATATATTTTTTTTAGAATATTATAATTATTAAATAATTACTACGCCATTACTCCATTTGAAATAAATGTATAATAAAAATCACCTCGGAAGGGAATCGAACCCATAACCTTTAGATTTCATGTCCACTGCTCTACCAATTGAGCTAAGGAGGTATCTCAATTAGCATTGGTTTTTTATTCTACAGCCATGTTATAGGTTATGGGTTCGATCCCAATCCGAGGTGAATTTTTTGAAACATTTATTTCAAATGGAGTAATGGCGTAGTAATTATTTAATAATTATAATATTCTAATTTCAACTTAGGCTTGATTTAAAAGTTTAAATTTCAGATAAATATTATTTCAAAATATTCGTATATATTTTTATATTATGGGCTTTTTTGTACATTTTTTTTTGCTAAGTAAAAATGTAATTAAGTAATTCAAGAACTGAGTCATTTGCTTGACAACAAAACAATCAATAAGGAGTATTTTTTCCAAAAATTATAAATTAAAAACATTTTTTTCTGAATTTACCCTAAAAGCAAAAAATCCATTAAAAAAAACTAAAATTCTATATTGTTAAATCAAAAAATTACTTTAAAAAACTTACTTTTTTATTACTTCAAAAAACCGCATATCCAAAAGTCAATCATTAATTTATTTTTTAATTCTTTTTACACCCAAAGTTTTTTTTTAATTAAAAAAAAACAAAAACTTTTCAATCTATTTCCTCAACACTGTTTTTTATTACCTCGGATAAATAATTTTAATTAATTAAAAGATTTTAAAGAATCATAAAAAATTATAATTGATTTGTGATAGCTTTATCAATTAATATATCATAAAGTACAGCTTGAAACATTTATCGATCACCGAAATAATACAAAAAGAGTAGACATACAATGGAAACCCAAATCATCGACCGAAAAGGGGACCGACAATATTTTTTCTAAGCAAATATTATTATTACCTATTTATTTTCCAAATATTTGCATTTAATTTGCTGTGTAATATAAATATAATATAAATGCAAAATAATGTAATATATTATACTATGTATATATTCCCTTTTGATTGGCGTGCACGAATTTTAAAGACAATATTATTGCAGCAAAATGTACAACAATACCAGCGACATAAAGTTAAAAATTAAAAAAAATGAAATAAGATTAAGGAGAACCATAAATCGAATTTTCAAATGCTAGAATTAAAAAGTAAACTTTCTTTTTTATTAATAATAATTGCAATGAAAACAATAAAAAATAGTATAAATTTTTTAAAGTTCTAGAATTGTGACAATTGATAGACACTGCAAGTGGGACATAAAGTTCCATCTGTAACAAAACTCTAATAATTTATGAAACGGAACAGTCGTCTAGTGTCGGTAAAGTCTCATGAACATAAAAATCAATAACTACTCTTCAAAGCAATTTTCTGAAGTAAGAAAGATCATCTATTTACTTTAAAACAAATGCATGAGTTTGTACTTTGCAGCGGTAAAGTTTCCTGTTAAATCAAATAAAGTTATGTGAAAAATTGTATTGCTAAACATGAAACAATTTAGATTAATTAATCTTAGCAAATGATGAAGATAAATTAGTTTTTCAGCGTACCTGAAATTAAAAAGAACGGAGATGTTAAAAAAAATGTTGAAATATGTGTATGCTTATGAAGGGTCTTTAATAAAAAAATATTCCTGGTGTCACATATAAGATTTATACTGCCAATCTTTCATTCCATTATGCGACTCGTTTTACGGTCGTACGCGTTCAAAGAAGTTAATTAATTTAGGCCTGGTATAATTAAAAACATACACGCGAATAAAAGAGCGATAAGGGGGTGGCAAAACAGAGCAAGCGGACGCGCGCACAACTTCGTTGTATATATTTTTTCCATACACGTACGGGCCCAGTTTTTTATTCAAATTTTCACACTTCCACGGCTGTTTTGCCTCAAGTCACTAACAGATTGACTAAAAATATATGCGCGTAGCGTTTTAATTAATTACACTAAATGTACTCCCATTCGTGAGGACTTTTCAGCATTAAATCTCTTTCTATACAATGCTGAAATGTTAATTGGAACGTGAATTGTGAAGGGTACAGTTTATTGTGTGATCCAGGAAGAAGTGATTTATTGCGGTTTCAGATAATAAATAATTTTATTCAGATTTATTTTGCTAATTAACATAAATTATTTGAAATAATCAATTCAAATGAAGATTTTGTAATTAGAAATGCAAATTGTGCTAGTTTAACGCTTGGAATTAATTGTAACGGGTGTTTCTAAAATGCATTACACAACAATAAAAAATTAAAATTTTGTGTAATGTATACTACTAGTTTTAATTATAACATTGGAATTTATTGAAGTGCATTGTTTAATTTTACAAAAAATTAACACCGTACTCAAAATTACTTGCATTGTTAGTCATTTTAATCATGGTCAGCTTAATGACCATCAAGGGCGTTCCATTCAGCATACGGGCATAATAGCACGACGATGGAATGAATCGATTGTATTATCAATATTATTATTAATTATCTCAATAGCTTTTTGTCACTTAGAATGATACCGCGCCACGCCGCACTCTATGAATGCCCAGCTTAAGAAAACTATTACTCAATTAAATAAACTGAAACCCTTAGTAGTCAGGTTGTAAAATTAAATAAAATACTTATCTTACAAAAAATAAATCAGAAGTAAAGGATTAGCATGGGCATCACATAAAACCTCTCTCGACAAAGAGGACTAATAGAGGAAGTGGAAAAATAAAGGTAGGCGGACAAATAATAACAATAGGAAGGAAAATGAAATCTCTCGAAGTGACACTAAGCAAAAGGATGGAACAAACAGGTTAAAAAAGTGGTTAGAGGACCAAAGAAGATATAGGGAAGCCTAAGTAGACTCATTCCAAATAAGGATGGACAGGAAAAAGAGCAAAAAGGCAAATATATAACTATATAAGGCTAATATATAACTATATAACAGCGGGTCGAGGTCAATTGGTGTACGCCGCAAAAACATGGGCAGAGGCCTTGAAAACAAATAATAATTAAATACATATAAAAGGGGCTACGAGAGCAAAACTGGCTGAGAATCTGTAGGGCATAAAAAACGATATCACCAAAGATAATAGAAGTAATAGCGGTAACACCACCTACTGCTGTAACCGTAACGCATAAACAGAAACTAGTAAAGGCAGGTAATAGTAAAAGGCAAAGAGAAAGATAAAGGAAAAAATAATGGAAAGATGGCAGAGACGATGGTCAGAAGAAGATAAGGGAAAAAAGACTAATACCAGAAATAAAAGAACGGATTGAGAACAAACCAAACACATTACTATACAAATCAACTACTAACCGGTCAAGGAGTTTTTGTAAAATAAATACAAAAAAACAAATAAAATAGAGAAGGAAGAAGAATGTATATTCTGCAGGAAGAAACCAACGATGATGCAGTGTACATACCCTAGTAGGCGAAGCATAGAAGACAAAATAGAGTTAGTAGTAGTTAAGTAGGCCAAATACAGCATGACTGTGTGAATTCCGCGAAGCAGAAAGCATATATAGGAGACACGAAGAAATAATCCCAAATGAAGACTCAAGAATCTCATTGAAAATAAAACCTAGCTAAGCTAGATCTACCAAAAGGGATTCAACTGATGAAACTTTATACATTTTTCTGAAGGAGAGAAGATACGGCGAGGATGATGTTAACAAAGATCTAAAGAAACTAAGAATCATATTAGCAGACTAAACTACTCAAGATTGGAAAAAAGAAAATAATTAAATGGTAGATGCGAATGAATGCAATAGAGAAAATGCTAATATTTATAGGTTGAGGTTGACCGAAGGCAGTATATGTTGCCACAGCTACGGAGCAGAGACCTGCCCATCTTAAACTATATCCGCAGCAATAATCAGACGGAGGACGATATAGCCTTTGAAATTCTCAGAATATATCTACCAGTTAGGAGACTCAAAGAAGTAATTCCAAATAAAGACTCAAGAATCTAACTGGAAATAAAATTTGTTAACCTAGATCTATCAAAGGGGAGGGGGAACTGATGGAACTGTATAAAATTTTTATGAAAAAGAGAAGATACGACGAGGATGATGTTAACAAAGATTGAAAAGAAGATATAACCTTTGAAATTCTCAGAATATATCTAGCAGTCAGGGGACACGACGAAATAATCCCAAATGAAGACTCAAGAATCTCATTGGAAATAAAACCTAGCTAACCTAGATTTTCCAAAGGAGATTCAACTGATGGAACTGTATAAAATTTTTATGAAAGAAAGAGAATACGGCAAGGGTGATTAACAAAGATCTAAAGATTGGATTTGGATTCTTACAAAAAAAAAAAAATTAAATAATAGATGCGAATGAATGCAATAGAGGAAACGTTAATGGTTATGGGTAGAGGAAGGCCAAATATAGCATGTGTTGTCACAGCTAGACTGTGTGAATTTCTTAAATCTTAAACTATATCCGCAGCAATTATCAGATGGAGGACGATGAGAAGAACATGTAACTTCTGGATTCGAGCAGAAGAAAAACCGTGAGTTACTACCATGCGCAAGATATTCGCCTCTTGTTAAAGCCAACACCTCATACGCACAAAAAATAACAGAGGAGCTAATAGCAAGCCAAATATAAGATAATTAAATAATAAAACTATAATAGCGTCATTGGTGGGAAGAGGAAAGCTAAGGTGCATAAAAGCCCTGATTTTAGAACTAGAGTTATACCAATTCACTTTTTTGCCAACAAAAGAAGGTATAGAAAAGGTAGAAATAAAACAACAGCAAGAAAAGAATTAGAAAATGAAGAAAAAATAGAGCGATAAAAAGACAATGGATAAAAACTGATCCCAAAGATTACTGCCGTATCTAAACAGGAAAGAAGAAATCATTTCACACTTTCGGACGTTCGGAACCAAATATAAAAAAATTCAAAATATTTCATCAAGGACAAACGTGGAAAACATAGCCGATGGTTAAAGAAAAATAAGAGAAGGAGCCACAATAAATATTTCAAGAAGAAACAGACATCATGCAAAAAAATTATGAAAAAGTGAGCAAAAGGGCATCCTGGTAGAAAAACGTGGACAGTGTAGCAATATTCTCTTCAAAACGGCCACTTGTAAAGTTTTCCTTTTTTCTTCGGATTTAAAAAAAAAGTTTGTCGATTCGCACCAAATCAGTTTCAAACTCCTTTTCTCAAAATTTACTGGGCCGGACATTGAATTTATAAAATTTTTATTGATTATTTATAGATACAGTAAAAATCCTATATGTTTTACGACAATTTTTTTGACCTAATTAACTAAAAGTTCAACCAATACCTTTTTTGAAAAGAAACCCCAATTAATTTTGGCAATGTTATTAGTTGGTTCGTTATTTTTTTGGCAAATCATGCAATGATGCCAATTTGACTTGATATATATTGTTTATTTTAAATGGAATAGGTTCTAAATCTTTTCAGTATGATTACTGAATACGTATTATGTTTGGACTGCGTTATTATAGTAACGAGTGGTTAACGACCTGATAACCACTAAACAAATAGGAAACAATATATTTTGGCATCCACTCAATTACATTTATCTGTTCGCACACGTTTATTACTAAACTACTCGCTACTGTACTAAACTATTTGCCCTAGTCCAAATGATACCACAATACAATTCGAAAGACTCGTAGAAAAGGTTGCCAGAGTATGCAAAATTTTCAGTATAATTTTCTTACCAAAATATTTTATATAAAAACAACCGGGCGAGTGGGTAATTAATTTAAATAAAAAATCCAATATTTTCTACCACAAATATCTGATTCGGCAGATTTAAAAATATTGATCCATTCAAATTAAATTGGTAAAATATTTCAATATTAAAACGGGGCCGGTAGGTTTATTATAAAAATTAAAACATCTTTTCCGATATTTTTTTTTTAATTAAAGACCCAAAAGTTTTAACTTTAGTAGACTGCATAAGGTAAAAATTATAAATATTAAGTGCAATATTCGATCAAAAAAATTATTGATACGGTTTTATGTTCCACTAATACAAAATTCTGCCTTTATAAGTAACAGTGACTTAGTCTGAAAAGTTATGGTTGTCAATCAAATGTATATATATATATATATATATATATATATATAAACATAATTTCATAATTTTTTTTAATTAAATTTTTTGTCCGATAGATTTGATTGACAACCATAACTTTTCAGGCTAAGTAACTGTTACTTATAGAAGCAGAATTTTGTATTAGTGGAACATAAAACCGTATCATTATAATTATGTATATTTTTCAAATAGTCCCAGTATTAACAAATATTTTTATAAATGAATTATTTTACAGTAAATTTTTATAGATTGATTGTGAACAACGAACAAAGAAAACTTTGTAACGACGTAGTATAGCAATTGGTCGTTATATTTTCAGTTTTTCATGTGTAAAATTGAGTTTGCCAATGTAAAACCCTAATTGACAATCCATTATACAAAATGTGATTGAAATCTATAGCAGCTGCAATTTTTAATTAGCACTTGCAAACTACAAAGAAAGCCGGTTCAATATTGCGTATGACATTCGGTGGAAGTTTTATCATTGAACCGAATCAATTAAACTAGTCCCATTCATATTATCAAAATTACATGTTTCAATAAGAAGGTTGTCCATTTCATGCGGAAATTAATTTGTCTCATCAAGGATGAGTAATTAGAATTAATTGGCCAAAATCAATAGATTGTCCATTAATTTTCGATTAATTAATTTGGTTGAAATTACAAAGGGAAATATAGAACATAATCTACATCCAAACTGAATTCATTATAATAATGATAAAGTACACCCACTAATATATTGTGATAGACAGTTTATTACTCCCATATTCCCATAAATAAACAGGTCGGATATTTCTCCCCACAAAGATGAAAGAACATGCACTAAAGTTGACTTACTCGCAATTTTGCGGGGCATCGCAAAACTAACCCAATTAACCCCGATTGTAAGGTTGGTTAGAAAGAGGCGAACCTCAATACTTGGCTATATCAAATCTTTAAAGTTGCTAGCTGCCGGAATAATTTTAACAAAGTGAAATTACACGTCGTTACAAGATACCGCACGATCAGCAACTTCGACAGCGGCAGCTGCAAAATTGGTTTGCAACTAAAGTTCATAAATCCTTGCTTAATATGAATCATTAATTAATATTGCAATATATCCAAAACCAATAAATCATTAATAGTAAAAATATGGTTTATTTTGAGATAAACCTCAAAACTATTTAAATATTATAGAAAACAATATAAAGTATTTTTAAAGTAGCAGCAAAGAGCAAAAAAGCAAATTTAGTACATTAAATTAAAAATTCGATTAAACTTCCCGCAATCAAAATAAGTAAATTTTACAAGCTAATAATATTTCCGGGAAATTTAATAATATAATATATATTCGTGACATTGCCTCGCGGCAATAAAAATATTTCAATAAAATTTAATTACTGAAAACTTTTCACAATAATAGGGTTAAAGTTATTAGATGATTTTATAAAGTCAAGAACATTTCTGTAACTTTTAACGTGTTATATATGTTAAATCCTACGAGACTTTTGAGAGTACTAAACAGATAGAAAACAGTAGACGTAGAACTTTGTTTAATATTATGGGCCACAATGAAGTTTGTTAAGGGCCTTTGTTTCCAGTATTTGTCAATTGCCAACTGTGCACACAGCAAAGTTTCTAGTAGTAACACGTACTACATTCACACCGCTAATATAAATATTTAAATAATATTTAAATTAAATATGCAAATTAGATTATTTTCAGGAATTTATTTTGCAAATATTTTAAACTGAAATCGATGCCGTTGCTTCTGAAATGGACTAAGCTAGGATTTGTCCGATAAGACCCACTTTAATGCCATGTAATACATTTATGTATTTTTCTAGCACAGGATCAAACAAGGATACATAATTTAATCTGTAAAATAGCGCTTTTATTACTAAATTAGCACCTGTAATATTATTACGCAATTTATTAGATAAAACTGCTCAATTTACTTTAATTACAGCTAATTTTCTAAAGTTCCCTCTTTCTAATTAGAGTTTCTAAGTAGTTTCATAAAGTTTTATTTTATATATTTTCCTAGAACTGTAATTAAAAGACATCGCTAATTATATGTGGAAAATATTTTGCTATTAACATACTGAATTCGATATAATAATTCGACTGAGTTTTCAATCAAAATTAATTGGCCCGGAGGCGAGGATTTCTGACAAAAAAGGGCGATTGGTTGTATGGTAAAATCGGTTGAGACAAAAGTAAAAAGTACTTTTTTTATGATAATATACTGAAATTGTTTTATATTTTATATATTTAATACAAAAACTAAATGTGATTTTTTATTCACTAAAGACGGATATTATATATACTATATATCATACAATTAATTTGTATTCAAATTTTATTATGTTTTTAATGCGTAGCAATCATAGCAAAACCCTTTGTCATCAACCGACTCATATAATATATACACGAACCAAAACGTAACAAGACGAAGCAGTGCGATCATAACAAGCATTACGTATATTATTGTATTATTATTGAAATTATAAAGTATATAAAGCAATATAAATTTATTCAGATAAAATGAAGTAATAATAGCAAGATGTTAGCTGTATCATTGATGCGTATCAATCTTATTAAGTGATATAAGCAACGACATTGAACACTCACGTTGGCTGGGCCAGCTTACCCATCTTATTGTTTTCACACCAATATCACAAATTTGAGCACCAATTTCATGCACTACATGAACTTAGCATAGTTTAGACCACAATTTGCATTATCAGCACTAACCCGGACACTTTTAATCACACGATTTTTGTCTTTGTTTATTATAATCTTGACATACGTGCTACGCAGCTAATAGACCGATTTACACTAATGAGTAGTGTGTGGGAGGGGGGGAGGGGGAGTGGGAGAAAGCAGCATTGCCAAACGTGAAGGTGGCTTTACTGTATCGCACACCCAGATCAAACTGTAGCAACTTAAAAATAGGTTTTTTTTTCAGAAATGTCAAAAATTCGTAGCCGTGGAGCACTTTACTGTTTTCTTTTATGAATCTGTGAGAAAATTAAATATATCCATAAATCTATTTTGGCAGTTCTTGCAACTTCGTTTGTAGAATGCAGATGCTATTAATATAAAAATATTCATTGTTGAGATGATACGGTTTTGAATTAGGTGTACAATATAACACCCCAAGTAAAGCCTCATAAAAAAATTCTTTAACAATAATAATTCCAACTATTTATATTATAAATTAGTTTAAACCTCTTTTCACGGTCGTATGTTTTTGCAAAATTTATACAAAGTGTTTCAAAATTTATACAAAGTGTTTTAAAATATTTCAGTGTTATACCGGGTCTTTTAAAAATGTTTATACAGGGTGTTTCAAAATTGATATACAGGGTATTTTAAAGTATTTATACAGGGTCGTTATGCAGAGTGTGTCAAAT
>JARJEC010064090.1:0-18708 GCA_030264575.1 Tachinus sp. AB-2021 | reverse complement strand
TTATTTCATCTTTGTGTCCAGATTTATAAATTGATACAATATAGCTTTGCTTCCAATATGCTGGAAAAATACCGGATTTAATAGGCTATAAAAATATATTATACAGTGACTCATCAAAATACAAGTACAATTCTTTAAAAACATAGGAGGAATTCTATCCGGTCCTGTCATTAACAGTCTTTGAGATTTGAAATGCCATCAACATCACTCACATCACTCACATTTAACTTAAATTTAGAAGCACACACAGTATTACTAAAATTGAATGTAGGCACGGGACACACGTCACTCGCATACACTGACAAACAGAAATCATCAAATAAATCTACACAGCCTTCCTCAGTATCACGTATATTCTCATTATATTGCATAATTTTTGTATATCCATCAGTCTTTCTTTTTGCATTTATATAACGCCAAAATAATTTCGGATTATCACAGATCTTATGACTAAAACGATGGTTGCATTCTAAGTGCAGACTTTTACTCATAATTTTACATCTATCTCGTAAGTTCTTAAAGTTTACATAATCTACTTGAAGACCAGAGGCTTTGAAAATCAAATGAGCATACTTTTTTGCTTTAATTACATTAATCAGTTCCCAGTTGAACCATTTAGGGTAGGTGCACTTTTTGACACATTTAACAGAAACAAATTTCTGAATAGGACATTTCATATAGCACATTATACATTTTTTTCTATATCATTTATATCACCATTATAATCATTTATCCCAGAATTTCAATTAACAATTGGTAAGAAATTATTAATTAAAAAAATACATTTTTCAAAACAAAACTAATTTCATTAAATTCCATATAGTTAGTTGAGTGAATACGACTGTCAAGTAATGCTTCATCAAAATTTATTATAATTGACTTTAAAAAACTGTTATGTCCAAAAGAAATCATGACTCTCATTTCTACAATGATAAAACTACGTAACTATATGGAATAGAAGAACTTTATAACATAACAGGTTTTAAAAAAAATAATATTGCTTCTCTGATGATTTTGTACAAAGCTTTAGCAATCAGAATGAGGCCTGGAAAAAAATCGAAAACGCCTTAAAAATTGGCAGAAATTAGTAATGAAAACTCTCCATTGTAAAACTGAATTTCCAATTAAAATTCTATTTCCTTCTGCAAACTTGCACCTTCTTCATATAGAGGCTTCTTCATATCGTCAGATAATATTAATTTCTTTATTATATGTTGAACGATGGAAGGGGCGATGGCTTTGCTCATATAAAGTAACTAATTTTTTTATGGGTTCTGTTTTCAATGAGCAAAAATATTAATTGTTTTATTAATACCTACTTTGATGGATTTTTTTCAGATATTTTAGAAACGTTCAGTCATGCTCACATTAATCTACTAGAAACTAATTTGATTGGCGTAACAAGGCTATTACATTCATACTGATTTGCTGAAATTTCCTCTGTTAATAGGTTAGGAAACATAAAAAGTCCCATGTACAACAAATTATTTTACATAATCGAGTAACTAGATCTATAATGTTTGTACTAGATTTATGTGAGCATGACTGTACATCTTGTCAAATGTTATTATTGAGAAAATCAAAATTAATTATAACAACTATAGATATAATAAATAATTATTGCTTTTTATTTATACGTATCATATCGAAAAGTAAAATAAATTATCTTTATTAACTTTTGAGATAAATTGACTTTACAATTTTATAGATTGATTTGTCGCCCTTCTTGTTGGGTAATTTTTGGAACAACTATGTCAATTATTGCTTTTCTACTAATTTATCAAAAAATCCTATAAATATTTCCAATGTTTTCAACTTAAATTTAGTTGTATCTATCTATAACTCATTTTGTTTTGTAGAATAAAGTTTATGCCGGTTTAAGTTAAGCCACTTTTTTTTAATTTTGTTAAAATACTTAATATGAAAAATTTAAAAGATATTTTGTAGATACAGTATTATATCTTATATCAATTTTCTAAAAACAATGTTTTCTTACAAAATTGTTTAAATTAGTTAGTTTAATTTAGTTTCAGTTATTTTTTGTTTTTATCAAACTTTTGCAATTTGACCTTTCAATAGTGAAAATATATTATTTATTATTTAAAGTCCTAATCTGGTAAAATTATATAATATTCAATCTGAAAATTATCAAAAATAAAACGCTAGAAACATATAAAAAAGTAATTTATTTAACTTGTCTTATTAACAAGCCAAATAATTATTTCAACATATGGTGCCCCAACTTATCCATTTATTATTGCTTTGTTATTATTAAAATTACTACATCAGTTAAATTAGCAAAGTAGTAGTACTTTTATTACAAATTGCTATGGTTAAAACAGAAAAACAATTGAATAACTAGTTTATGAGATATTTGCAGAAATAACATCTTTAAATAATAATTAGTGTCAGATATGGCATACTTAAAGTACATACAGAAAAGCAGTGTAAAATGATAAATTTTATGGGTTTTTTTAGGTTGATTTAATCTGAGTTAAGTTAAGTTAGGTTGTGTACTGACTAAGCTTATGCCATTGATGGTCATAAACAGGACAAAAAAGTACTATGTAGCCTGGTCAACTCTATAGTACTATACTGAGGTATGGAACGACTGGAGCAAGTTTGCAGAGCCATTCTAGCAATGACGCAAAGAAAAGTACTCATAAACGTAGCTAGAGTTTATACAACGACTTCCACCAGAGCGCCACTGTTAAATGCATCTACTGGCACAAAAAAGAAAACACGTAATACCACCAGTTACCAAAACGATAGGCAAGGGACAACCATAACAAAATAACAGTAAGAATGGAATATGAACAGCGACACGGTTAGCTGGATAAAGCACTTCATACTGAATAAAAAAGCGTCATTTATATTCAGAAAACACGACCATATGATATACTACTTCACGTAACGGGATACTAGTGTTTTTCCAGCTACCTTTTTAGATTCAAACTAAAGGAATATGTCAAGTACACAAGTACACATACTGCGGCCAAGCTGGCACCGCAGGGCATACTAAGCCGGAAGAAATGGAGAGCGTGCTAAAAATCAAGATCACTCCATAAAACATAATTGGCTTGATGCTACAAAAGAGTGATTTAATTAAAAATGTATAGCAACAAAAAATCCACAACATTTCTCAAATACAAACAGATATA
Source organism: Tachinus sp. AB-2021 (assembly GCA_030264575.1). Classification (NCBI taxonomy): domain Eukaryota; kingdom Metazoa; phylum Arthropoda; class Insecta; order Coleoptera; family Staphylinidae; genus Tachinus; species Tachinus sp. AB-2021. The sequence goes on along the minus strand of JARJEC010064090.1, from coordinate 15,547 downwards.
AAATAAATTACTAAACCCTCGGGAAGTAATACCGTCATGAGGATCCCTCTAGAGGTCATGTGTATAAGAAAGGAGGTTTTAGTGGGTGCGGGTCTCACACTGCCATAAAAATTGACGTGAATTAGCATTTTCTCTTCTAACAAAAAAAAGTTAGGTTAAGTTAGGTGTGCATTTTTTGATAAAATAAAATAAATAACCTTTAAAATAAATAAACTTAAAAAAATAATAAATTTTGGTCAAATTTTGACCACTAGGCATTAGTTTTTTAAATGATGTAGATGTCAACAACATATTTTTAAAGTAAAAAGAATTCTGAATAAATAACTGTTAATGCATTTCTATCTAATAAATGATAATAAATAATGTTGATGTTATTGAATAAGATTTTTTGCTGGTAAAGTTAATATTAAATGTATTTTGGGATTAGAACAAGAATCTCAAAGTATAAATAAACATTTTAGAAAAATCAAATCAGTTTTTGGTTTATACAATTTTTTTATATTATTATACTACTCAGAAAAAGTTATTGTTTCGAGAAGTGCAGTACTTCAAACTTAATAATCAATCAATGAAGTTAAATTACCTGCTTCCGTATATCAAAAACAGTAAAACGCGTTAAGAGTAGACCTTTGTATTTTTTAATTATGTTATTTTCTGGTATAAAAATAAATTTTGTCATTTTCAAAGTTGGTAGTAGAATTATTTGTATTTGTTGGGTTTTATAATTCACCTGAATATTTTGGTATTATCAAAATAATTTGTCTAGATCGTTGCAAATAAAAAAATAATTAAACATCTGATTAATCTTACCATGGCGTATACAAAACAATTTCTCCTTTTTTATAAACTTATAACATTAGCCAATTTTAATTGATAAATGAACTTGAAGTGCAAATTATTATATTTGTCCTATTATTTCATTAATGTAGAATGATGCCTTTATAGATGATATATTACTGAACTCATAATGGAATATTAAGACATTGTTAAAGTTTGGTTAGCAATGGCATTACTTTTATAACGCCTGCATATATTACCTTGTCGTGGTTTCAATAGACAATTAATTAAATCTTGGCATTCTTTAAATCTGTCACGTACGCCAAACTGTGGGAAAAATAATTTAAATTATTTAGTTAGTTAGTTTGCGAATTTTATTATCCTGCTAATGCCATAAATATCTTAATAACCAATATAAAAGATTTAAAAAGATTTAAACATTTTTTTTCATAAAACAGAATGGTAGCATACTCTGAAGCCGTTTTACTATTTTTCAATAATACTTTGTATACGCAAGCAAATTATTTTACTACAATGGTTGTTTATTAAGTTTAACATAATGGAGAAACTTTTTGAAAAAATAATTTTGCCCGATAAGTTAATAATACAGTATTTTTTTCCAAACCCAACCTAACCTAACTTTAACTATACAAATATGGGGATATTTTGAAGTCGCCGCTTTTACTTGCTTGTTACAGTTTTTCTTTCAATTTACTTAATCAAATTAATGTGTTGGTTGGCAGACTGTTTATTTCTACTCATCATACTAAAATTTATAGCAAGGTTAGAAAACCTGCACAAAAACATACTAAGCTACGTAAGTCTTTTTGTATACCATGTCTATTCGCATCAATAAGATTACACGGCATTGCATAATACAAATACAAATTATAAATGTTTATTTAATCAAAAATATTAGTACACACGAACAATATACAATAAAAAATTTACTACATATTGTTAATTCATTTCACGTTCAATCATATTTTATGTATTTTTAAGCGATAAATCTTGTACATACCTAAATCATTACAAATTGTGGATAATTTCCTGTTTATATTTTTTATGTCAAAATAGTGCGGAAAGTATGGCCAAGGGCAATAGCGGTCAATGTTATAATTATAATAAAAAATGTGTTCAAAACTAATTATCATTAATTTTATTACGAATCATTACTAAATTTCATTACTAATACAGCTTTATTAAAATACAATTATTATATTTTGTCTTGCGTTTAAAAAAAATCTTTTATAACAATTATTATTAATATTATTATTATATAATATAATAATTATTATGGTATATAGACACAAATTATATATTTTTTATTTTTCATGTTTGTCTATTTTTTATAGTCGGGTAATTTTTGATATCTCACAGAAATTTGTTATGATTTTATACATAACTATAATAGTAATGATTATTAACCAAATCTTATAACTAAACAGAAAATGTCAACTGATGTACAGCAAGCCGTTTACACGGAATAAGAAATAATTAATTTTATATCAAACTTTATCTGCATAAACTTTAAAATAATTTAAAGCTAATACAAAGTATGTTATTCATCTGATTTCCATAATAACAGTAAAAATATATGACTTCCAAACAAACATTATCAAAGAAATTAGTAGTTAATTATTATAAATTACTGCAAAAATAATTATTTTGGAAAAATTTTCTTTTAAGAATATAAGTTTCTAACTTAAATGATATATTTATTTTATATATTTCTCACTTGTAAACGCCTTTTATTGAAGCTCTTGTGTTTACACCTTACTAAGTGTTACTTTGTTGTACCGATGTTAGATTTATTTAACACATTTACAAGATTTAACCGTTTGGCAACATAAGAACAACATGAACTTTAACATCAACAAAATTATTAATAAAAAATACAAAATGCAACATTTGGTGCTAAACAAATAAAATATATTACATTATACGTTAAGTGACAGGTTTATCTGGCTCAACGAGGTGACTGCCAGCTCGCCATTTTCTCGTATCGTCAGTAAAAACCTATTTACCCGACTAATATTGTAAAATACTATTAAACGGTTTCTTACAAGTATATAATTTTCGCTTAAATAGAAAGACTTCGAAAAATGATAAGAGTTGATTACTTAAATTTTTGGCAAATCAATCTAAATGTTTATTATTGCCTATAACATAAAAAAACGGAAAGTTATATTTCATGAAGTTGTAAAACCGAATCGAAATAACATTGCTTGAGTTTATTGACAACAAAAATAAAAAGTTTATTAAACTGTACAAACTATATCAGTGTCTAATGGATACAACTTTTTAATCGGCGCTTTACTTACAATATTGCTGTTCAATAATTTTGTCTTTGATATTTTTTGATTATACAACCAATTGATAGGTTATATATATATATATATATATATATATATATATATATATATATATAATCAAAGCATCTCAAGTAGTAGACAAATATGTTCTCTAAAGAATTATTGCTCGTTCGTGGTTTTGTTTAATTTGATGAAATATATGAGTACTCATTTTATCAATTATTCCACAAAATTACGTCCATGCGTGATATGATTTATAATCAGCATTCATTAATAATTTTACTATATTTTTATATATTTACTTCCTATATAATCCAGACTGGTTTCGAAATATTAATTAATAAAATTGTCAATGACAAATTTATAAATTTAAAAAAATGTGTTGAGTTATTAAAAAAAAAATATATCTATCAAGTCTTAACTTATAAGAAACTGTATGCAAAACTTGGACATTATATATTAAATTACGAATTTTATTTATTTTAGCACATGTGCATAACAATCAATCAATTAAAAATGGTGTTATCTTATTTTGCTCAAAGTAGATATATCTAATTTAAAAGTTTTAAAAAACAAACTTTTTTCGTTATTTAAAAAATTTAAAAATAATTTCAAACTTGTTCAATAAGATTTTGGCATATACTAAGGGGCTATGTAGTAACTGGAGGTAGTGGACGTTAACATATATCTTTTGAACTAAAAATGTCTTAGTAAAATGTTACTTGTTTAATATATACAAGGTGTTCAATATTAAGTTTTTTTATAAAAACATCTAATAATTTGCAAACGTCTAAACGCATTTCAGCAAAAACAACAATTTCAATATGTTTACACATTAATATTAATTGCACATTGTTGATCTTGTTATCTCTACTCGTTTTTAACACTCATTTTTTCGTATGTGTGTTAGTAGCGCCCTCTATAAAAATTTGAAAATTCCTATTAAAATCTTTTTGTGGCAGTATTTATACACCATTTGAAGTTTTTATCTTCTTTCCACTTAGCACCATTAAGTGAAAAAAAAGTTTTTTTGTGGAAAAGTATAGAGAGTGTATTTATTTATAATACAGTGCATTTTTTTATCATACACCATAGGGATTTACATAGTAAAAATTTAATTGCCTGGTAATGGTTTTTCTAGAGCAAATTGTTTAATAATGTTTGGTACACTGTAAGTTTACATTGTCTTTGACAGTTTTGAATATATTTTTAATCCATTCGGGCCAAGAGCGCTAATGCCGCTAACAAAGTTTGAACATAGTTAACTGTGGACAGCGCCTCGACTCCGGTTACGTTTCACTGGCAAGCGGGAATCTATTCATTCAAATAATTTTTATTTTTAGTATTTATTTAATATTATTCAATACTAAGCATTATTGAGAAAGGTAAATGACAAAATTTGGAAACGGAGAACACATATATTAATAAAATAAAATTAGAATATTTAAATTACTAAACTATTACTTTAGCAAATTGTTTCCGTTAAGAAGCTAATCAGTAGCCAGTCTATAATATTATTTTTTTACTTTCTGTACTAGTCTAACAGTGATTTCATCAGATGATTCAATTAGTTATTCACTTATTTCTTGTAAATCTTGCGGCTAGCTTCTAATGTTATCAAAAAATGGATTCAAATTACAACTTTTTGTTGTTTATTTCAATGATCCAAAATGACCAATAGAATTATTAAGTTTTTTATTATTCAGATTTATTTATTATAAAAGCTATTCTAAATTGTTAAATGTCTACAGTATAATAAAAATAATATAAAATAAATAAATAATAATATTTATCATGTTTGATAATAAGAATGCTTTAGTTTTGAATAATATTAAATAAAATCTACGGCGTTTTCCAATAAATATATTGGCGCTTGCTAGCAAAACGCGACCCTAGTCTGAGGGTGGTCTACAGTTTACCATGTTCGAACGTTGATAAAGCTCCTGTAACGAATGAGTTAATAAAATATGAACAAAAACTATTCAAAATTGTTGACAATGGAAACTTACAGTGTACCCAAAAATATACGAAAATTTGCTTTAGAAAAACCATTAACAGCCAATCAATTTTTTACTATGTAAATTAATATAGTGCATAAAAATCCCACTGTACAATTTGTATCTTAACCAAACTATAATAAGCTGTCACATTTTTTCTTGCGACGTAAAGACCTTAATAGAAAAATACCTTTTTCTGGGTAAATATTTCAATCAAATCTTTAATTAATAAACGACCGTTTTAAATTTAAGCTGGATTTGTGCAGTCGTGTTAGTTAGTAAACATAAAAATTAAAATAATTACAGAAAAGTGCACAGGCCATACAACCGCAGCTGTATGCGCTTTTTGTGCTTATTTTAATTTATATGTTTATAACTAAAACCGTTGCAGAAAATCTACCTTTTTTCTAGTAATTTCTTTGATGCAAAAATTAATGTTCAGAAAATTATAAATACACTTTTTTTAATCGAGATATCTTTACACGTATAAAAAGTACATTAGAATGTTCTTACATGTACATATATTATAATCAGGATAACGTTTTAATTTTTTTAATATTTTGAACAATTTGAACTTGAACGATTTTTTTAATTGTCAAAGTATAAAAACTACATATTAAAAATAAGTGTTTGGTTACACGACAAGACTCCACAACATCTGCTGTGCGAATGCAACATGTAACACACAGTTTTGAAAACCATATATGCTAACCTAAGAAAAGCTACAATCTCTTGGATTTTATAAGAGACAAATCTGCTAAAGGTGTCAGGTCAGAGGTGCACAATAAAACCATATAGATCGCAGTTTAGAGACGCTTGACAAACCACCACAAAGAAAGACGTGTTTGCTTACAGATATTCAAAAATTTGTCTCATTTCTTGAGCTACACAAAGTGCGTATGATTTAATATAAAAAACTGCATCGACTCGATATTAACAAGGTTAAAAATAATTCACTATTTCATATTTTGTTTTATTTAATGTGCAATCGCAGATCTAGCTAGTAAAAACTGAATGTGGATAATGCATTGTCTAATAAATTAAAATTCAAATAGTTTAACCATTTTTTAGAACAGCCAATAGGGAATATGATCCTCTTCCAATCTGAAACATATAAATATAAATAATATAAATAACAAATAAAAGTAAAATTTATTTAATGAAATAATGTCTATGTGCAAATACTAAAAATATAAAAATTTGGTAAAGCAAACATATTAAAAGAGGCAAGTGTAGAATTTAATTTACTAATAATCAAAAAATGTTAAAAGATATTCTAATTGCATTTTTTATTAAGTTTTAACAAAACTATTTGAGAATATTAGCTAGTGATGCCCCCGAATCCACATTTTATAACGATTGAACATTGCATATTGACATAGCCAATTTTTTTTGTTTGTTTATATATTCCTGTGCCTTTATGTCATTTTGGAACAATGTGTAACAATTTCTTTAAAATTATGTAATATATAATACATTCAATAAAATAACACAAATGATTTGTAATACTTCAACTCTTTTGACATATTAGGACATTTATCAATTCTTAATAAATAGTTTACATTTTGTAAAGTTTTGTGATATTTATTGACAATTTATAATATATGTTAACTTATGACGTATTATGTTTAGTAACAATATTTTAATAATATTTTTTAATATTTTTCAACATTTTTCCTACATATTCTGATTATTTTTCAACATTTTAAGTATCCTGTTCTAAATTTCACAATTAATATAAAAAATTATTTTAGCCATTTTGTTAAATATGTTTGTAATGAATATTTCATTTATTTATATTTTATAATAATTATATATTTTGCAAAAAATTATTGACATTTTGAATATATTTCATATTTGTCAGATTTTTCAATATTTCATAACATTTCTAATTTTTCTAAATATTTTGTGTTAAAAAAATATTGGCGTTTTTATGCTAATATTTCAGTAGTTATTAACTTCGTGTAATCAACTATTTACAATCTAGTTGCATAAAAGCAATTAGACTAATGATGTGGACGTTAGATGAACTTTGGATTATGTACATATGCTTAATGATATGATAATGCACCATCTTTTATTATTTCGGTTTTAATGTTAATCTGACTTAGATGGAAAAAAGTCCATGTCACACTGTCTAACTAATAACGTAGTACGTAGTGAATTTTTGTTGATATATTATCCGCACAGTACACATTTTAGTGAGCAATCATGAATCAAGACGAATTCAATTTAGCTGCCCAGCACCTAGCTTCAGATTATAAATCATTTGTGATGCTTGAAATTCCGTCGCTATCTGAAAGTTTGGCACCGACTGAAATGTCCAATTTGAAAATAGTACCACCACGTGATATTAATGGATCGATTTTCAAAGTGGATTTGGATAAACCTGACATTGTAAATGGGATACCTACCTACCTATCTATTTCAAAACTTGATCAACATAAAATTGAAGAAAAAATTGAAATATTTGTTACTACATTAAACAAAGTGAAGCAAGATTTTATGGAATCACATATGAAAATTTACAAAAACATGAAAAAACTCGAGCAACTAAAAACTGAAACAACTAAAAACTTACCAGAAAAAACAAATAAACTAAAAATTGACAATGAAAATGAAATACAACTAAAAGAATATAAAAATAAAATAAATATAATAAATGAAACTGTGCGCAATGAACAAAGTAAACAAGAAGAATATTTAAAATGTTTAAATTATATAATCAAAACAATGATAGAAGATGCAAAGAAACCTAATTCTGAATTACAATTAAAAACCAAAGTTGAAAGTTGCACTAAAAATAGCAAGACTTTGCCCAATAAACAGCTTTTAAAATATATAACATTATTAAAAACTTATTTTGCTGACTTGGAAAAGTCTGATAATTTAATAATACAAATGAATGCTGTTCAATTTTGTGGAATAGATTTGAAAGAATCAAATAATGCAATTGTAGTTGAAACAGAAATTAATAAAAATAATACCACAGAAATTGAAGCTATTACTATAAAATTAAGAAATAATGCTAGTCGAATAAAGGCCCTAGACAAATTGATGCATTTGTATAGAACTAATTTTGCTACCCAGTTTAACACAAAAAAATAGATATTTTAGTACTATCTATGAACGACATAATATCTGCTCCAGCATACCATAAATTGCGCTTGCAATAAATGTAATTTGGTATATCAAAATTGTTGTTATTTTTGATAGTAATATTATAGATAAAGTTTCAGATATTATTTTCGTAATCCTCATATTTAACATGTAAAAGTAGCACTAACCTTTAATTAATCGATAAAAATATATGTTTATAAAGATTTCTTTTTATGTACAAAAAATGTAATTTAATAAAAACGGTAAGAACTTAACAAATATTTTTTTGATTTTTTTACATTATGCAAACAAAACTGTCAAAATTTTGCAACTTAGTAAATATAAATTATCAATGCAACGCTTTGTAATATTAATTATTAGTCCAGATTATTTATTTTTGTAACAAGCTCATCAGCCTTTCCGTCCAGCTATTTTTTAATCAAGAAATTGAATTTTAAACCTTTTTTGTAAATAAATTTGTATAAACGTTTGGGTTGAATATCCATTTTTTTTACAGAATATCTGAGTAGATGGCTGGCCGGACCACTGTGGTATTAATTATTAGTCCAGATTATTTATTTTTGAAACCCTGGCTGGATGGGTCAGCTAATTATTAATCAAGAAATTGGATATTAAACCAGTCTTTTGTGATTAAGTTTGTAGAAACATTTTTATGTTTGGTAGGTTTCATGTTCATTTTTTTATTACATTGACCTTATATTAGATAAAAAAACTGTAGTTTCTATGTACTGTCTAAATGTTGCGATCACGTTAGATAACCCTAATTTGGGTTTTCTAAATTAGTAGCAGAAGTCCTAGATGTAGTTAACCTCTGGCATTGATAATTAGTCTCAATCGAGAACAGAAATGTTAAGACCTTATATTAGATAAAAAAAACTGTAGGTTCTATGTACTGTCTAGATGTTGCGATCACGTTAAATAACCCTAATTTGGGTTTTCTAAATTTGTGGCAGAATATATAGAAGTAGATAACCTCTATCGTTGATAATTACTCAATAATTAGAAATTATAAACAATTCGTTGGGGTATAATCCATTTTTTTTGTGCCAGAGTTGATTTAACACATGTTATTTTTTCATTTTAAAGAAAAAGTTTTTTTTTTTTGTTTTAAACATGTTTCAAACAATTTTTTTAAACATGTTTTAAACTGATTTAAAATTTTATTAGTGCTGAGCCAAATTAAATGGCTCGTTATGTTTCTACCATGTGAATTTAATAATGGATAAATAATTACTTATGTCCTTCAGCATATAAATTTATAATTTATATTTGGAAATTTCATTTTCTACTGTAAAGACCCAAAAAAACTGAAACCAATATAATCATCTTTATTATAATTTATCGTATTATTTCAATATCGATGTCGTAATATTAATTTATATTTAGTAAAATGTCTTGCGGGCCTTCCACACGTACATACTTTACTTAATCCTTGTCTGCACAAACTGGTTTATATACCGAAGCCCGTGTGTATGGACGAGAAAACTATATATCTTGCAGTCTTATGGACGCGACTTGTGGACTATTGAGAAAAGACCGAGCAAACTAGGATTGCACGGCCTACAGTGTAGCGAGTTGTAAGCAGTGTTGCCAGGGCTGAAGATTTTTCCCCTTCTTCTGAGAATTGTTCTCTGTTAGCCAATTGTCATTTTATCATAATTATTTACCAAAAAATAATTAACGACTAACCATATTTATTAAATAATGCAAATATTAATACAATGTATTAACCAATAACGCTTTATTGTTTAAAATGATATAGAGTAGTTTGAGAACCTGGTTATATTATATTATTTGTTTAATGTTATTATCATTTTAATATTACATCATTTTTGTTTTTGTTTTTTTTTTGCTTTATTTATTATTAACTTTAATTTTTTCTTCAATTATATTTATTTTACTTTTTCATAAACTCTTCACTATTTCTTTTTTATTAGTTTTCAATTCTGTTTGATTATTTTGCTTTTTAATTTGTTATTAATGTTTTATTTAATTCAACTATTTTTGTATATTTTTTTACCGGATATCCCGAATTGAGTAGCACAACATGTGTATCTTTGTTGTTAATAGATATAGCAAGTCAAATAAATAAGCAAAAGTGTGCAGTTTTTTGTGCTGATTCGGATGCAATTCTATTGTGTTAAAGACAGTCATTTCTTAGCCAAACGAGTAACTTTAGTTAACAAATATTTTTGATAAATTTTATAATATTTATTTTATAAAAACGTATTTTTCTGTTCTTTTTATTATCTTTTGAACTAAAAAGGATTTAAAAAATTTGCAAAATGCATCTGAATCAACACAAAAAAACTACAACTGTGTAGTTTTTTGTGTGAATTCAGATGCATTTAACCGACTTGCTAACTTTATTAACAACAAACCTATGTTATGCTACTCAATTTGGCACATCTTATCATTTATGTTTTTAGCATTCTAAATTTGCACACTTAAGCGTTTGCGAATTAAAAAAAAATGTAAATGATTTAATTTAAAAATATAACATAATGCACTACATTGTTGCATCATTACATCGTGAGCATTGATTTATCATTGTAACATCCGTAGAAGGCTCTAGTGGAGCAGAAACTAATATTCATTTTCTTATTAGACACAATCAAAGTATTATAAAAATATAATCTATTTTAATTATGCATTTTTGATTTTGCATTTACCAAGAGAAAATTTTCACTTAATAATATATTGAAAACTTTCTAATTGAAAGCCACCCTAATGAATGTAGCATATCGAAACATACTTGAACTTGATAAACTATATATATATAATTGACTAATTAAATATTGTATATCGGGTGACCCAAACCATAGCTAAGGCTGTTTTATTTTGTTATCTGTGAAGCTAGACAAATGATATTTATATAAATGCAGATACATAAAAAAGCAATTTATTGTGATATTTTTCAAATCGGTATGACTTCCAGTTATTCCGGAAGCGACGCCTTTTTGTGAATTTTTAATGGAACCATATACTTTTTTTTGTTATTTTGAATTGGTATCATTGCATTCAGAAAATTATTTTTTATCGAACAGTCACAATTGATAGATCCATAGTTCCATTTGAAAAAATCGACTTTACAACCAAAAACTACAAACGCGTGCTTTGTAACCCTGCCGAGGGCGCCATTAACGCAACATTGACCTAAATTATTTTTTATCAGTTTAGAACCATTTTAACCCATTTGCAGCCACCTAAATAAAAAAACAAAACAAAAGTTTTTTTGTTGTTGCCATGGTGATAAACGTTACGTTTTTGTATTTAAATTGTTAAACCAATTCAAAATAACATAAAAAATGTATATGGTTCTATTTAAAATTCACCAGGTGGCGTCGTTTCCGAAATAAACGAAAGTGATAAAAACTTCACAAATATAGCAATAAATTGCATTTTATGTATATAGACTCGTATACATTTTATTTATTTAGCTTTATAAATAACGAAATAAACCGCCTTACTTTATGGCTACAGAAACTAATAAATAAGTTTTTTTTTTAATTTTTAATAATTTATGTTAGATCATTGCTTGGACTATTTGAACTTTGATTCAACTTAATTCTGGTGGACTATAATTAAATATGTCTTTAAGTAAAGACACATTTTAAATATCTTTTTTAAATTTTTGTAATAAATTTAGTTTAGACATGACAACTAGATGATTTTTATAAGCTTTCCTAATAAATTTGAAAACTTTTTTCAATAATAAATAATACAACTTTTTATATATCTTATCTATAAATAATAAAAATGTATTAAACCGGACTAGTTTTGACTAATTACCCGGTCATCATCATACGATAGTAGAAACAAATTTGTTTCTATCACCGTATGATGATGACTAGATAATTGGTCAAAAATGGTGCGGTTTAATAAATATTTGCAATCTGAGAAAATCAGCAAATCGTTTAATCGCAGTAAATAAACCATACCTTTATACTGAATTTGTGCAGCTGTTTTAGTTAGTAAACATAGAAACGGACGACATACACACGAAAGTTGGAAGTTGCAAACTTTTAAAGCCATAACCCACAACTAACTGCATGAGCGATTACATAACTGTGTTTTTTATTTTTGTGTTTAGAACTAAAACAGCTACATAAATCTAGTTTTTAAATTAGTACTTATTTTCAATTTAAATTTTTTTGTCTACACATAGACAATAGTAAATAAGACATTTTCAAAAGATATAAGACAAGATTGCAATTCAGTTTAAAATAACCAAAAATGAATTTATTTATCGAAGAAACAAATTAAGTTAGTAAATAATCTCATAAATAGAATGAAATATTAAAAACCTTATACCAATGTTCAAATACATAATATTTAGTAATTAGGTACTTTTTAAAGACTAGATTGCAATGTACGATAGAGGTGCTCAAAGAGCAAACTTATATATTTAATATAAACGATATTATTACGTTGAATATACATATTAATAATAATTAAAACAATTTTAATAAAATGTAAGACTAAAATTTTATTGTTAAATTATTATTATTATTATTATTATTATTATTATTATTATTATTATTATTATAAACAGAAATTGTGATATAGATTTATTGTAAATTATTTATGTCAACACATATCCGTGTATCCACTATTTAAATATGTCCATTTAAATAGAAAACAATTACAAAAAAACTTTCCGGCAATTAGTTTTTCGTGTAAATATACAAAAATTTTCAAGGTAGCCAGATAATTGTTATAGGTACAATTGCATTTGTATTTGGATTTTAAAATCGCTTCACAATATCAAATTCAAATCGTTCGCCAAATTATACGCTTTAAATGACATATATTTTTATGCATTCAAAAATATTGCGAAAAGGTCATACATACAAAAGCAATAATAAATTTGAAATCAGGCAAGAAAATAAACTTTTTTATAATTTATAAATTAGGTTAAGGTAATTAATGTTTTTTTGCGTACTAAATTAATTATAATAAAATAATATAATATCATTGCATTGTAACAGGGTATTCTCATATCGTATCATTAGCAGTACATTATTATATAAAATTTATTAATTGTGTAAAACTAATTGAATAATAACTATATCAATTGTAAAATTTAGTCAAGGTGCCCATATAAAACTAAACAAAGAATACAAACCGTAACAAACGTAGCCAATGTCAATGGCGTAAACTTTCCGGCTGTTAAATGTATCGGTTTTCCCATTCTCATCATTGTAAAAATCATATTTTTCTTAAATTTATTGGTAGTCTCATACCAATCTATAGAATATATTGCAAAAACCATCCCTTCGCCCTAAATTATTTTAACTTACATCAACAACATTGTTTAAAAATTTACTTACCCTAAACGTTAATTTATTCCCTGCATAGCAATATAAGGCCAATTGATTCTCAATTGCTAACATGTATGCGATTTCGTTTCCAAATACATTGCTACCCATAGGAATCTTTCAAACCAATAAAAATTTAACAATATTGAATTTAACTATTATAGAAGAGTATACTTACAGAAGAAACCAAGTATAGACAGGTACAAAATACAATTAAAGAAACTAATATTTGCAGGAGGATTAAATATGTAAAAATGGTCTCCAATTTTTCACAAATTCTGAAATTGTTATTTTAATTATACCACTATGATACATACTATAATCAGTAAATTATGTTTTCAATATTTTTTTATTATCTTAAATTATATGATGATTGACACGCAATTCTCACGTTCATATTTAATTAGGTTTTGTATAATAATAATAATAGATTTCATACCCGACAATTAACTGCAAATGCTGTATTCGCTTAGCCATTTGTTTATCCATTTCTATGTCCAAAACTTTTTTATTTATATTTGATAAATTGACATTTTTTTCACTTGTTGCTCTGATGGTTCTAAATGCTCCTTGTAGTAATTTAAAATGAGCACTGGTACAATTTACAAGACTTGTATATAACATATCAAATCCTTAAATATAAATCGAATTAATAATCTAATAATATCATAATAAAATTAATAACAAGAAAAAAATCTTGTTTTTTGTTACTTCAAACGGTACAAACTATAATAAATAAGAAATTTAAAATTGAATGTATGATAATTGTTAAGAATATGCAATTATAAATTTATTCATTTATCAAAGCATTATACTCCTAATGGAGTTCAGCTGCTCCTTCTGGAGCTCTCATGATTCATTTTATGGGTGAATCAGTCCCGATTCTTTTAGATCTTTTACAACCTCGTTTTCCAGCTAATTCTCGGTCTTCCTCTTCTTCTGTTTTTGTTGGGTTCCCATTCTGTGATTAATCTTAGGCATCCTTCCCTGTTTGACCTCCATATATGTCCCAGCCATCTGATTGTTGATGCCTTTATGCTGCTTACTACATCTTCATCTAGATACTTGTAGATTTATTATTTTTATTTATTCCTCTTCTCGGTTCGTTGTTCTCGTCTTTAACTGGTCCTAGTATATTTCTCAAAATTTCCTCTCTAATACACCTAAAGTTTGCTGGTCTCTTTGAGTGATCGTCATGGTTTCTGCTGCATACATAATGATCGGTTTTATCATTGTCTTGTAAACTTTAATTTTGTTTTTGATGTTTATTACTTTACTTGTCAGGATATTTTTGTTTGCAAAAATGCTGTATTTGCTGCCAAAACCTTACCGTGGGTCTCATTTTCTGTCACGTTGTTGCCAATTAGTAGGACGCCCAAGTATTTTAAGTTTTTAACTTCTTCAAATTCGTAGTTAACATAGTTTTCCCTTCTTTATTGTGCTTTCTTACCCGTAGACATTTTTTTTTCTCAGTGTTTATCACTAGTCCCATTTTTGCCCCTTCTGACACCAATAGTATCTGCAACAACAGATGTTTGCATATTATAACGATATCGCCCACGTATGCAATTAACTGTGCTCCCATTGGTCTGATAGTCCCCGTCTTTGAAATCCATTGTAGGGTATACTCTATTGCCAGATTAAACAAGGCAGTTGATAAGGTATCCCCCTGTAGTATTCCTACATTAGTTTGGAAGTAATCTGTTTTCCCGTATTCAGATTGTACTGCTGCTGACGTGTTACTTAATGTCATCGCAATTAGTCTCCTTAGTTTTTCAGCTATTTTAAGTTCCTCTAGTGCGTCCATTAGTTGTTTACTTTTGACTGAATCACAAGCACTTTTGAAGTGTATAAACAATAATTTTAGGTTTATATCATATACGTTTGCTTTTTCTATTATCTGTTAACTATGTAAATCGCGTCAACTGTTGCTTTATCGCCTACAGAATTGGTATTCGCCGATTTCTTGTTTAACTCGATTCTTCAGGCGGTTATGAATTAGTCTAGACAATATTTT
>JARJEC010064068.1:0-10142 GCA_030264575.1 Tachinus sp. AB-2021 | reverse complement strand
TATATAATATTGTAAACTTTAAATCTTTACTTAGTGACTTAATCAGGACTTAATAAATGCAGACTGTATTCTACACAATCGTACAAACATTCATATTAGTATGATTATTATGTTAGTTAATGCTTATATCTAACCATCAATTACTGCACAGTAGTCAAGCTGAGTGGACGATCGCCATAAAAGAACTCGTATTATTACCAGTCATTACTTTATTGCCTTGAGAGTTTTACAAATAATTTCATATTTTATTAAACTGTTATAATATATGTACTAATTTTAATTTATGGAGAGAAAGCAGAGCATTTATTTATTCAGTTATTATGGAATATTAATATTCTGGTATTAATTAAAATTTTATGAAATTTGTTTTGAGCACATTCAATTTGTTCAACGTACTCGGTAACTGAAAACATATTTATTTTTTGAGATTGTGTGGGTGTTGCCGGTGTAGTCGTTAAAAATAAATATTAGTTTCTAGGTAAATCTAAACGGCCATTAAACGTATAAAATTTATACGCCAATTAAGATGCGAATGAATTGTCAAACTAATTTACAGCCACTTAATTCGGATATATAATATTCAAATTTTTACGAGTTAAAACAGGATTTTAACCATGTGCGTGTGTTCCTGCCGAATATAAATTTAACTTTAAAAAATCTACGACTTGTGGAGTATTAATAAAATGATCGGAAATGAAAACAAATAAATTAAATACACAATTAATGGAATGACCATTATTAAAAGGATTTATAATAATGGAATGATTTATCGAAAATAGTAATAATAATAATATTAATAACGAGCGATTGTGCTTCAAGGAGAATTTTTTTTAGATAGTATTCCTTATTCACAATACAAGCTTGTGGAAAAAATGCATGGTATAAATCGCGCAACATATTTTGCGTATGACTTCGTGGTGCGTTTCATTGCGCACTTAATCAAAAGGAAAGGAAACTCAAAATAAATATCAAGCAGAAGATACAATCGCATGCAAAATCATACGACACAAGCACACTTTAGCTTAGATCAACATCAAACACGTTTTTGATCAAACTTAATCGAGCTTTTTTAACTTGGGCGCTTTTGAAACCTTGGGATATTTAAATTAATTTTTACCACCCAAGTAGAAGGAAGAGGTTCAAAAAGCTATAGACACAGCGAAGCTAGGAAAGGTAGTAGGTCCAGATAAAATACCAGCAGAGATCCTTAAATTATTTAGCGAAGAGGTATAAACACTCTTACCCGCCTATATAATGTGGTGTATGATACGGGAGAAATACCCACACATTGGCTCCACTCCACGTTTATCACTATTCCAAAAAAAAAACCAACAGCAAAACAATGCGAAGAATATCGAATAAGTATAATGAGTCATACACTCAAGATATTTCTTAAAATTATCATGATCATCATCATCTGCCAGCCGTTTGCGTCCACTGCTGGACATAAGCCTCCTCTAACTCTTTCCATGTAACTCGGTTCTTCGCTTTTTGCATCCAGTTTCATGCAATTTTTTTGATGTCGTCGGACCATCGGGTTGGTGGCTTACCTTTGCTTCTTTTGTCGGCATGGGGTCTCCATTCCAAAAGCCATTTGGTCCAACGGCCGTCGTTTAGTCTGGCAACGTGGCTTGCCCATCTCCATTTGATGCTAGACGTGCGTGATATTACGTTGCAGACACCCGTCCTTCGTCTGATGTTCTCGTTTCTTACCCTATCTCGTAAAGAAATTCCCAGCATGGCCCGTTCTATTGATCTCTGTGCTACCTGTAGTTTGACTGCAGAGCCCTTTGGTAGTGTTAATGTCTCTGACCCATGCCAGACACCTGTCCAGAAAAAAAATGCGTTACTCCAAACTAATTGATATATATATATACGGATGCTACGAAGCCCGGTACATACTATAGATTCGTCGTAGTCCGGGTGGGTGCGGTGGCGAGTGGCAATTTTATATACAACATACAATTCTATATATTACGCTATTCTTATAGTCTACATTTTATAAGAAGCCCGGCGATGTTGCCAATATTTTTTGCGTAAGTAGTTGGCCTAAAATGAATTAGATGAACCTTTCAAAAGGATTGTAAATTAACCGGATTAAAAAAAGATAATATCTAGAACTTCAAGTTGATAAAAACATGAATTTTAGTATAAATATTATTTGAAATGTATTATTAATTGTTATTAAGCATTTTAAAATAATAGACAATTGTTCTATAATTAGTGGTGTTTATATTTCAAGTAATGTGACGAGAGATGCAACCATTTTTTCAAAACAAATAAAAGCAAATGTTTAAAATAAAAGTATTCTAATTTTTAGTACTTTTCAATCATAAAAGCAAATTTTATTCTATTTTCAACCATATCAACTGCATTTTAGTACTATTTTGCTGGCTTAGTTATAGCTAAAGAATGCCAAAAGTAAGAAATACACAC
This sequence comes from Tachinus sp. AB-2021, assembly GCA_030264575.1. Lineage (NCBI taxonomy): Eukaryota > Metazoa > Arthropoda > Insecta > Coleoptera > Staphylinidae > Tachinus > Tachinus sp. AB-2021. The sequence continues at coordinate 7,706 of JARJEC010064068.1, read as the reverse complement.
GATGCTGTAAATGCAATTTCTATGTTTTAGTTCTTTGTAAGAATGTAAATAAATATCTAGATCCTTAGTTAAAATTGTTGCGTGGTGAAGTACGTAAAACTTTTTATGGTGCCCTCGCGTTTTTTAATCTTAGACATATATTAAAATCACTAAATAATGTATAAATACTATATGTTTTTATGGCAAGTTTTTATTTTTATCAATACATGACTAATTTTAACATAATCAAATATGTATACAGATGTAGTAAATTAATTGCCAAACAATCGGACTTCGCATAATCCGTGAAGTGTAGTTGGCTCCTATAAACCGTGAAACATATTTTCTGTATATACTGTTAAAACCGTGAGCCCCTACAGTTAGATGTGATGAACTAAGCCTGTATAAATTGCAACAAATTACCGACTTACGAGTCTCGGCAAAATTTTGTAAAACACTTCAGAGTGCCTTTATTTATAATATTTTTAGTTTATACACGGTTATTTTTAGGAAGCCGATTCGGGCTTCGCAAAACTAAACTTCCATGGGCGTCGTAGTGAATGTGAAATATAGCAATTTGGGTTTCGTAATGATTCATTTCATATATTTCTGATAATAATAAGCAATGAAGCGCGAGCCCTTTTTTTCTTGTGTCAGAATTGCTGCATCAGAACAGATAATTTTTCATACGTCATTCGCTATAATATACATTATGCTTATTAATTGTTGTTTTTTAATTGAAAAAACAATTTTTTTCTATCAAATTGTAAATTCATTTCACTTTTCTTTTCTTTTTTATTAAAAAATTTGTTATACCATTTTCTTTCCACTTCTCACTCACATCCAATATGTATAAATATTACGTTTTTATTTTTTTCAATTAAAAACGTTAACATTGTTAATAAAAAAATTAGTCAATAGTTAATAACAACATATAAAAATATATGTGAACCACACAGCAGAAATAAAACTATTGCAAATATTTTAAAAAAATTATTAATCATTTACGTCATTAATTATTTATTTATTTATTTATTGCTTCGATAATATAGATTATTAGAAGTACTTCTGTTATTAGAATTCACTCAATAAATTTCGAGTTAGTTAATTTACAAACAAATCATTTTATTTGTAATGCCATAATTATTAATTATTTAAATTGTCAATTTTGATTTGTTTATATTGATGTTTTTTGGTCCCAATTCCATTCATTGAATTTGCATCTTCTCTCTCTCTCTCTTTTGCGTCTTGAAAGTTTCATGACGCGTTATGATACACGACAGCAATGACGTTTTTGCGTGACGCTGAATTTGATCTGAAAATTGCCGTAAGGATGTTTTCAGTATTTCAAAAATTAATTTAAAAACATTTATATATATATATATATATATATAACAAATTTCCTACAAGAAGAACGCATAGCCACTTAATTTGGCTTTATTTTAAAAATAATAATAAAAATAAATTCCATATCCAATGTGTCGTTTAAACTACACACTAATTTAATTGCAAGACTCCATAACATATTAATTATTTACATATTTAATGTAAACTATATGCACGTAACATGTTGTAAGTTAAGGTAAATCACAAATATCGTCGGTCGGATACAAAACACGTTAAGTCCAAAGAGAAGTTTTGAAATTATTTCTTATTTTATCATATGTAACAACATTTTTGTGGGTATATTTAAAAATGATTTTTTATCTGCAATTTAGTATGTTAACGATTAATGCAAACTACTCAAATTTTGAAAATTGTGACTTAATCTGTTTTGCCTGTAGACAGTCGATATTATGAATGCATAAAAATAATTAAGCAGTATCTTGAAATATGTTTAAAATAAATTAATTATTCAACTATGTTATTTTTGTAAGCTATCACAGATTTAGTATGTAAATTATTAGTGAATTTTTATTCCAAATTCTAATACTTCTATTACCCAATGATGACTTTATTTTGTTCGATCGAGTTTTATACCCTTTGGTATAAGTGATTGTATTAGAAAATCATCAAAGTGGACACACGTTCTTGTCGTGCTTCACATCCATCGCATTTTCCGATATACGAAAGGCGAGCCAGCATCGGAATGGTGTCGCCTTTTCCCGAAATGAACTTTAACACATTTGATCTGGGTAATTTTATTTTCTCGAAGCGTCTAACGTTGTACGCTCTAAGGATTTAGTCCTTTAGATTTACTTTGATCCTGCAAATTTACTTTCGTTCTCGATCCTTCGGCATCAGGCTGGCTGGCGCCGCCGCATCCACAAAAGAACTACTAACTCGTAGAACACGGAGAGAAAGATATAGTGAGCGAATGAGAGGGAACAGAAAAAAAAAAGAATTGGTTATCGTTAACATGGGACCATTTTAAAAGTCTTGTACATAAAAGGGAGAAATTAAGAAGAGAGTGTTTAATGAAATTTACTTTACAAGCTTAATTCTGCACTTAAGCGGGTAAACTTATCTGGTTAGCGACCGGTGTTTATTAGGTCTTATTTTGTTGCGAGTATTGCAGTTATTTAGTTTTAACTTCTTTAAAGTTCTATGTAATTTTTATTGAAGTTATTGTTGGGGTAGATTCAATCGTGCATTTAATTAGACTTAAAATTGAATACAGTTTAATTTATTTGAAATAATTTATTTATTGAATAGTTTTTGCTAAATATTGTATGAATTTTGGAATGCCAACTGAAATCCTATGTACCTAAATGTAGTGCAAATAGCTATTTAAACCCGGAGAGTGTTATTTACTTTAATAACTGAAAGGGTTGTTGATTATATCAAGCACGTATACCGTTGATGATTGCCGGAAAATACCTTACATAATTTTCACGAAATAATTAGAGAAACTATTTTGCAAGCGAGCCGTTTCATATAACAGGGCATAAAACTGGGCAGCCGATTTCACTAAAGAGGAATGTTTTGATTCATTTGTCTTGTTTATGTTTCATATTAATTTTCATCTACATGGATGTTGATTTGTATGCATAAATGTGTATGCATTATTTGCTTTATTCAAGCATCCCATTGTTTTAATGGAATGTCACAATACTCATTTATACATTCACAATTTTAGATTTCTTTGAAATAAATGAATCTGCGTTTTTGCAGAATTTTGCGATACGTTTAATCACATTGTACATTTATATGATAAAGAGAAGATAATAGCCGCTGCTGCTTACTTAACTAGGTGTATAATGATTAAGGATTGTCGGCCGTTACTATTAAATAATGATTAGCATCAAATCCCTTGCGGAATTGACACTGTAATTTCAAGAACACGATATTTATGTGTAATAGTGACCCTAAAATTTGTTAATGTAACTAATTTAAGATGCAAATAGGCGATTATATCAATCAATAGTATATAATTATGTTCGGTTTCTGAAATATGCATATTACTCCTAGAGCAGCACGCGATACAATAATACAGTATTAAAAAATATAGCAATGAATAAAGAGAGATTTAATCTGAAATTGAAATTTCAAGGTTACAAAAGAAAATCAATGTTAATAAGATTACATAGTTTTTTCTTACTGGATGCATGACTTGTATATGTGTACTTGATTCAATTGAAGGATGTGTAGAGGAAATTTTTGGAGACGTTGAGAAAATCGAATGAGATTTCGATATTGGATTCACTACAAAGTAAGATGTAAAAAGCGAATGTAACGCAGTGGAGATGTCTCCGGACGATTCGGCGTCGTAAAAGCTTACGGCGTCGGCGTCTCTCATTTTGTTTGAATGTGTGTGTATGTGTCGGGAATGTTATGTATGTGTCTGTGTATAGGGGTCCCGATTTCGCTAACCATGATTTATATAAGTTTCCACTTTAGTTTAAAGGCCTTTGATTGATTTATATGGTCAATGTGTGGGCTTTCGAGAAATTAGTTGCTATTAATTTCGATCACTTTGACTCGTGTTTTGTTGTTACGGACCTGTTCACGCTTTCAAATTAATTAATTATATGTGAAATTCATGGTTACTATGGCTTACTAATGGAGCTATATATAATTATTGTGTTAAATGCCAATAATAATTAGGTACAATTTAATTTAAATAATGTTTTTATGGCACCAATACTAATTTTTGTTATTAAAATTAATTTACAAGTTTACATCGTTATGTGTTTTAATATTATCGATTCTTGTCACGCAAAATTGTATATTTAATTTATTTATGTTGCCACCGAATTGTAATTAATTTTCCACCCCTTGTGTGCATACATTATTCTGTTGTTTCTTTACTATACTTAAAAGTAATTCGGTCAGATAATATCTATCAGATAATACCATGTGACTTGAAACAGTGATTGGCCCAAGGCAAAAAGAAATATAAGTTGATATAGTACTAATAAAACACAAGTCCATATTATGTTATAAAATACGAATTCGGTTATAAATGAAAGAAACATCTAGATGTCTACAAATAAAATCTTTTTTGTGGAAAAATTCTTCTAAAGTGTTATATTTGTTAATATGAAGTACCACGTAGTCGAAATCACCCTAATATCTACACACCTAGTTCACATATTACAATTTGAAAGAATAAAATGGAGAGGAATACGCCCTGTTATCTTTCTTTTAAAAACACCACGCTATATCATTACAGCTGAAATATAAATATAAAACAAACAGTTCGCGATCTGTTCAGTAAGTGAACTAGTTTTTTATACTGAAAGCTCTCGCGTGACTGCATAACAATGAGACGGGAACATTTGTATATTAAACTTCATTGAATACACTGTTCATTTTTACCCTCCACTCAAGTATGCACACTTGATAATGTCTATAGTTCTGTTTTAAATCCTATCATGAATGATGGTATGTATTGATTAAAGATGTTAAATGCCAAACACAGATTTTACTATTAAAATGCTTGATTTTACATAGATTATTAAAATCTCGATATATATATTTATTTATACTGATTATAATGATTTTTTTTTATCATGGAAAAAAATATTTTTAATCCATATTTGAATTTTAAATGATAAAAATTTAAGAAAAAATGCAAAAATATGAAGAACTTTTATTTCAAAAAGAATTAGGTAAGTTGAAAATATGTATATAAAATCTTTTATAATAAGCGCTAATGATCTAGTTGTAAACACATTGAATTAAAAAATTATACTGTGCCACAACAACAGTGCAACCGATTAATTCGGTGTTGAACGCGGAATAATTCGTTTCGGTTAAAGAACATTATGGAATAGTTATGTATTGTGATGTAATACAATGTACTTATGTAGTGACTATTTACCTCTATAAATATAAACTAATTCAAATTTTTAACAAATCAGACTCAATTTACAGTGAAAATTGCACATGTGCAAGAATCATAGTGATAATACTGGCGCTAAACAATGCAATACATATAAACAAATCGAATTTGACAAATTAATTAATATCTGTCAGTGTCAGATGCTAGATCCCATTATTTTATCATTTCTGTCCAGCATCTTTTCTTGTTGTCCTTGATTACATTTTTAATTCTTTTGTACCATTTTTATTTCTTTTTCTGTTTCCTTAGTATAATTTAGTTTGGTATCTTTTAATCTTTTTGTTTTTTGTCTGGCTATTTTCTGATTTTTTTATTCTTTTGCAAAACCAGTCGTAGTAGTTTTTTTTGTCTCCTCTGATATATCTGGGGATTGATTCTTAGATCGCCTCTCGCAACTTTTTCAAATATAATCCGTTTGTTTTTTCCAAGTGTTTGTTTTACGTCAATATTTTTGCCTATAGGATAAAGAGAGCCCCACTTTGTCAGTTGCAAAGAGAGCCCCACTTTGTCCCTTCTCTTTTTATTACTTTTTTGTGTTCTTCTTTTATTTTTTCTTCTCCATTTGGGTTGTGTTGTATTGTATATAACTACGCAGCTTCAGCGATTCTTCATCTGTCACAGTTCAGCCCTTTATTTTTTCTGCTGTTTTCTACATTGCTCTGTTATTGTCGGTGTATGTTCTTATAAACGTCGGGATTTTGCCTTTGTTTGATATTGTAAGTTTTGCCGCTGAATGCATTTGTTTGATATTGTAAGTTTTGCCGCTGCATGCATTAAGCTGTGAAAATAGCAATATGACAATAAATAACAATTTTTCAATATTCGAATTGCAACAATAATAAAGTTGAAAATATAAGGAGGAGTGACATTATAGTTAGTGTTAATTAATGTCGAGGAGATAATAGTCAGAGAGATTAATCGTCTGATAATAACACGAAAAGATATTTTCTAAAATGCTTTCTTTTTTAAATACACCGTAATTTTTTCACACAATTTTAAATTTACAGGATCAAAATGGTTTTGATTGATGAATAATGTTTGACATATTGTGCTGTTTGGTTTGCACGATATGTCAAACATCATTCATCAAACAAAACCATTTTAATCAGGTAAATTTTAAATTGTGTGAAAAAAATATGTGTAATATCTCCCCTACGATAATTAACACCTCGTATACACATATTTTAATTTAAAATTAAGATATGGGTTGGCTTAGTAAAATAAATTAAACCATAAATTTAAAATAACCTCATGACTGATAGTACTCTACTTCAGCATCAGATATCAATATTTTTAACTGTTAAATGTAATCTTAACCTGCATTTTTATGAATAAATTATTAAAAATTTTACCACCCTATATAACCCATAACACTAATTATTATGCTACCACTACATTACTTTTTGCAACTATACAAGTTTTGGTTTTTATCTATCAAAAATATCAAAACATATATTTATATTTACAGTATCACTTCCGGTCTTGCCGGAAGTAATATTAACATAATTTGTTTAAATGGAATATTTATTTATTATTTTTTAATTTCTTTTTCAATTAAAGTCTTTTAAAATATTTAGTAGACTTATATGCCTAATGTCGATACTTACTGAGATATCAGCTGTCAAGTGGTGTATGTAACTTGGTGTATATATTTAGAGCAGACTATGTCGTATCTTTTTTATTTTTAAAGATAACGTAATAATTCATTGAAACGACAATATTTAATTTAGTATTTATAATTCATTTCTGATAGTGTTGTATTAATTCCATTTTCGGTTTAGACGGAAATAACATAAACTTAATTTAATTTACTTTTTTATATTATATACAGGTAGAAAAATAATATAAAATTATAATGTATGTTTATCCCACTCACCCCACCTATCTATTTTAAATATTTGTGAGCTTTTTTAATTAAGTTCACCTTTGCATTTTGGAGCATCGCGGGTGTTAGAGATTTTGAGGAGATATTTCATAAACTTTATTCTTCTAGAAACCGCAAACGAATAAATTTAGATAGATAAATCAAGCAATCTACAAAACGGGTTCTCGGTTACCTATCCAATTTTGAAAAAAATAAATGTTACCTCAAAAGTTTGTTACTCGAGCACCATTACTAGGAGGAGCACCATTATATTGAAACCATAAATTTTACCTTACGTCTAATGGAAGATTGTAGATATATTCTTAGAATTTATTTTGCAAAAAGAGTAAATATCGGTCCTGGTTTAGTGTCCTATCATAAAAGTAAGGTCCAAGAAGTTTATTATTCAGTGTCCCTATCTACACATTAATCGAAAAATGTAGCTGTGCACCTACTGCAGTCGCAGCTATCGTCCGGTGGAGTACGGACGTGCGGTTACATAGAAAGTGAATAAAGTTGTAATGTATAATAATAAAAATCTGATTATTAATTTTAAAAAAATCGTGAATATTCAAA
>JARJEC010064038.1:0-14268 GCA_030264575.1 Tachinus sp. AB-2021 | reverse complement strand
CTACTTGGTGATTGTTTTGAATTTATTTTAAAATGGTTTCATTTTTTATATAAGGTCGAAATTGCGGACCTCACATTATTTTATTTCATCATTTTCTTTCATATAACTGTTATTTTATCTGATATTTTTATGAAAGAAACAACTGCGTTTAAATGAAAATTATATTTTAAATGATAATACCTATGAATGAGGTTGAGACCGGATACGTGATATAATAATAAATTAAGCAACTTTGCTTAAAGAATTTTTCTGCACGCCAAGATATTGAGATATTTTGCAAAATACAAATCATAACAAAAAGTCACGTTTGAGTTACAAATAATAATATTAATATAATATATAATAAAAACAACTACTCCGACTATATAGTCAGAGTAGTTATTTTTGTTGAAAACTTAAAGGGACAAGAACACTCTGCAGAAGAGGTGAGAAACTTTTCTTTCGGGCTAAAGTAAATTGTAGTATTTCTTGACATTCTCATACATTTTGTGGTACATTGTAAGATTTTACAAATATTTTGTTATATTTGTAAAACATTTAAATTAAATAATTATTAAAATATTTTAATTATACAGTTACAGTATAGTACAATTTTGAAGCTTTAATAGTTTATATTACACCCTCCAAAACTCAAATCTCTAAGCCCTAGGATAACGCCTAAAAACGGCTGATCCTTCTTATTTGGACCACCTTGTATACAGAGTGGTACATCACAGAGGGATCAGTCGTTTTTGGCGTTCTTTTAACCACAATGCTTCAAAATTGCAGATTAACATTTGTCAGACTGTGTTTTGTTTCCTAATAATAAAATTTAATTTTAGAATTTAACTGTATAATTAAAATATTTTAATAATTGTTTACTTTATTTACTTTAAACGAAAACCCAAAAAATTGCACAAAATATTATTATTTATTCTATTTAGTAAATTTAATTAACTGATGAAATCTGAATAACAGTAGCCTCCTCAATAAATAAAATTTTAGATATTATTATAATTGTCTGGCTTAACGTCAACTACGAAAATATAAAGTCAAAATCTAAGCACGAATTGAATCATAATTGAATGAACCACAATCACAAACAGATTTTATTTTTGACACCTTATTGGGCACAATATTTGTTATTTGACGTTGATATGCACTATTGCAGTAATAATTTATTAAATTATATTTAATAAGCTGGGTACCGTTATTAAAATTTTATTAATTAAATTTAAAATTCACTATATTAGTATAAATAATATTTTTGCATTATTTTGCTTTTAGTTTAAACTAAATAGTTATTTATATGTTGATTGCCGTGTTCATTCTTGTAAAATAATTAATAAATTCTCATTAAAAAACAAACAAAAAATGGCTAATTTAAAATCCATATCAATCTACACCACACCAAAAATTCTACAATATAAAATACAATCAAAAATGCCAGATGATTTTGTGGTGGACCACACTTGTATACAGGTGGGGATTAATTGGCAGACAAACACCAGGTAATTTTGTAGATTGTGCCAAAAGAAAAGGAAAATGTTAATTAATAGTAGTAGTAAATAGTGCCAAAACAATCTGTATATAATATAAAATATATAGGATACTTCAAAATATTTTAAAATAATAAAATTATTCTGGAAAAACAAATCAACTTTCGTCAAAAAAATTTAAATATCTCGGGTCTAGGTCAGCTAATTTAGAAACTTACTTTGCACCATATTAGATTTTTTAAATTATAAGGGTATATTGAGGACAATTACAAACGTAAAATGTTTTTAGGTAAACTATCATTTTTATAAGATTCATCAAAAAACATTATGAACAAATAGTGCTTAGGTTTTCGATTTATGACGATACACCAACTTTTATATAAAATGATATTTATTATAGTAACTTTTTTTATCGAGAGTGCTTATTCATTATAAAACATGAGTACATAATTGAAATAATATGAACAGCATTGCCACATGGTCATAATTTTACAATCTTTTGTGTATCAAAACCATTTTATTCAAGTATCGATAAATTTCATCCGAACTAGCTAGGAAGTTATAAAAAAAAGTTTTGTTGAAAAATTGGAAGGTATATGGTCATAAATCAAAATTCTAAGTATTATTCGTTGATATATTTTTTTGATAAATTGTATATAAATGATAGTTTATTAAAAAACTTTTAAAATTTAGTTGTTGTCAACGCCCCTGTAAATTAAAAAAATCTAATATGTGCAAAGTAAGTTTCTAAATAAGCAGACCGAGATCCCATATTTATTTTTTTAATTTAAAAACAAATTGTTCATACACACTACACTGTATGTATAAAATAAAAAAAATTAGAAAAAGAAAAAAATCATGTATTTTAATTTGTGTTTCAAAAAAGAATGGTATTACATGAATTGTTTGTTGCTTCAAACATTAGTAATTATTATGTTGTCATTTTGAATTGCAATGTAAGCTACCCCAGTACATATAAAATTATGTATTACCTTGCATACTTTCAGTATCCATTTCTCGTTTCACAACTTTCCCGGCTTCTGTAATTGTTTGGAAAGCGGATGTTTTGCCGAATACTTGAGCCTTCTCAGATATATTGTCAGTGACAGATTTTCCAATACCTTCAGTAATTTTACTAGCTTTTTTTGCTATATCTGTTTTACCTGCCTCCTCAATAACACCTTGTACTTTGTCTTTAAGAGTGGTGAAACGTTCTTTGAAAACTTCACCACCTTTGCTTGCTTCTTTTTCAACTGTTTCAAATTTTTGCCTGGCTGCTTTTAATGCATCACTTTGTTCTAATTTATCGGCTTCATCTCGAAACTTTTTCAACGATTCTTTCATCTCTTTATTTTTTGCCATTTCATCTTTGATGTTATCATACAGTCTGGAGATGAACGTGGTACGTTTAACTTCTTTAGAATAGGATCGGTAATACTAAAAACATTCTTGTTATATTAGATATAATAAAATTGTTATAATAAAACTTACTATACGTTGACTTTCATTGTAAGTGAATTTTAATAAATTTAGTCGATGCATTGATGGTATAGATTTGTAGTAACAATTCTGTAATTAATATTCCTAAATAAAACACATTTCTCAGTTACATAACCTCACAACATTCAATAATTCCGGTTATTTTTGAACGTAATATTTTATTTATTATTATTAACACTTTTGAATAATTTTTATGCTTTTCATTCAATATTCACCAAACTTACCGGAATTTATTTAAAAATTTTGTTAATTTATTTATCCTACTGAAAGCAAAATTTGACAGAAAATTATAAAATGAAGCTAATTGCTTAGGGTTGCCAAAGTTGCCAAATGACTTTTTCAAAATCCCTATGAATTGTTTGATAACCTCCAAAAGAGTCATAGCAAATAGTAATTTTATTGTAATTATACCTAAAACGGTATATTATTCTAGTATGGATGAAGAAAACAGTCCTATAATAGTGGCAGATGAAGATGCAGATGAATTATCAGAATGTGATCAGGACCCAGTGGAAAAAATCGAAAAACCCTTAAATGTAATAAAATTGAACTATCTATATTCAGAATTGTTTATAATAAATTTTAGATGTCTGAAGGAGCTGTAAAATTAAGAAGCTGGTTAAATAAACCACTTCGAATAGAGATGACTGACAAACGTGTTTTAGTTGGTATTTTCTTATGCACAGATAGAGATGCCAATATAATATTAGGTTCATGTTCGGAATATTTACCAGAAGAAGAAGTTTCTGTAAACGAAGAACCTAGAATGTTAGGTCTTATTATGGTACCTGGAAAACATATTGTTAATATTTCCATTGATCAGTTTTTGGAACCATCTGAATTAGATGTTGTTATTGTGTAGATTTATAGTTCATATTAAATTTATAAATTAGTTCATTCATTTTGTATAAATATATTGTATATTTTTAATTTAAACATGTCGAATAAATTTTAATTATAATCAGTCGCTTTTACCAACTACTCCTAAAGAGATATATAGAATCACCTATATTTTATTATTGTACATAGCAACAAGTTAGGTAATTTAATAAATATTATCTATTGATTGTCAATTTATCTACTTACGGACAAAATACAAACAAGTTTTGAAATGAAACTTTTATAGCAAGTTAATGGTCCGAAAAAGTGAAATGGTAATCAAGTGAAACACTTGGTGGAAGTAAGCGAATGCTAATGTGTTGACTGGGGACGTCAACTTTAAGCATTGGCAAATGATTTTCTGTGCATAACCTAGGCAGCAGAATCATGTTATATTCATATCATCATGTTTGTGATTATAATGTTATATCTGTATTAAATGACGTTGAATAGATTTCTGATAAATGACTTCACATTTTCGACGACATAATGAGGAATTTTTTTTGTCATTTCTGACGGTATAATCACGTACTTTTTGCGAGCCCTTTATTAGCTTCTTTTGTTAATCTTGTTTATTAATTAATAATTAATCTTGTGCCACACCACGCCACCACTGAATCAAAGACCTTATATTTAATAGTACAATAATTGTATAGATATATGTATTTTCATCGTATTTTCATTTGTTTTTATAAAACTGTATAGCTGACCAAAATTGAATTGACCTACATTTGTTAAATTCATGGTTCCTTGTACAGAAGAGACAGGGTGGATACTTCGAAACAAAATCCAACATCTAGATTTCCACAATAACACCGGTTAGGTTCATATATTCCCGCACAACTCAAACATCCGCTTGAAAAAATCTAACCTAACCTAAGCGGCTTGAGTTAACATTAAATAGTTTTACTGTAATAGCCCACATAGCTGTTAGGTTAGGTTAGGTTACGTTTTGAAACATAAACTAACCAAAATAGTTGATCAAATTTCTCCAAAATTAAAAGTCAGATTAAAATACCGACTGCGCCACTGGATCTACGTAAAAGAGTGCACATAAAATGTGTTAGTCCTGTATCAATAACTTAAATAAACCAATTAGAGGCCGTAATAGAAAACGGTTGATTTAAAAAAATCACGTTTACCTTGATAACTAAAAATTATAGAAAAATACTTTAACTTTAAGTATCGTTAAACTTATCTCGCATAATTAGATCGAGATATCCTTTTCAGAATTCATCTAGCATTTTTCGTTTCCAAGATAGAATATAGTAACGTCCAAGTTTGGCCACCTTCTACATTACATTTACGATTTAAAATTTTTGTAAAATAAACGTAAAATTTACGAAAAAATTGCATTTAAAAGCCATGTAAATTTTACATTAATTATTTACGCAAATTTGTTGTGTAATTATAGTTATTTGTGTTAATTTTGTAACATTTTTATAACGTAAATCAATTTGCATATAATCAAAAAATATAATTTACTGACGTCCGTACAAATGACGTCTTATTTTTGCATTCATAATAGCTTATCTTTTGTGTAATTTTTAACAGGTGCGTTCTAAAAGTCGCAGTGTAGGTATATATATATTTATATCCTATGGTGTGCACACCAAGTGTGTATATACAAGGAGTGCTGCCAGACATCCGTCAAATGACAAATAATCTCAAAGATACGAACTCCCAGTCAGCGGAGTAACGACATGTTCAAGTCATTTTTTGTGATATTTATAAATATATCGTCACGTGACCAATAAATGATGTCTAATAGACATCATTTTTAGTCGAACGAATGACATCTCATTTTTGATGTTATAATGACGTAGGTCTTACGTCGAACTACACCGTACAACGCGCCCTTTTTTAGCTTCCGCTGTTACTATCTTGTGCACACGCTACCACATAATCACAATGCACACGTTTTCGCCAAAACTAATTTTTTGTTGGGTGCCATGCTCTAGAAAAATGAATGAGTTTAGTTTAGAAGTTGTATTTAAGGATGGTTTGTTTATGTTTTACATCATTGCCCCTAAGTAAGCCGATGGCTTGTCATAGCGGGGTTTTGATGGGACCAACAGCTTATAAGGTGACTTCTAAAACCACCAGTGCATTAAAAGCGTGAAATTGGTCACATTTTTGGGGTTTGAACCCACGACCTCTAGCTTGCTAGGCTAGCGCTTTACAACTGAGCTATCCACTATAATAATAGCAATATTGCTATACTGCTGACAACTGTAGTAGCAAAATAGTGAAGTTACCATGAGATATTTTTCGATATTCAGTCCCAGTCTTAAGTGGAATTAGTTAAAAAGAAAAGATGTCGACCTGGATGTTTATCATGATGCAGAAGCTAAATAAGTCACCATACTTTAAAATGTAAACGTTATCTAATGTAGTGTATATAATTAATGGTGATTAATTATAAACACGTTATTGGTTAAAATTTTACGTTTTTAACTGAGGTCATTTTCATGTCATTAAGTTATGTCAGTTTCACTATTCTAGGTCTTTGATTTCTGACATATTTTTGTGTCCTTGATGGTTGGGCATGGATCACAAAACTAAATGTATTGGTGCTGCTGAAATAACTACGGCTAATATATTTTTAAATAAAGTAGATTTATTATGTATTTTACTTGAACAAAATTAAATGTAAGAGAAATAAACCAACAAGAGTAACAAATTACTTGCAATCTATATTTTGAACAATTTGCGAAATGCGAGTGCGCGCAAAATCCACCCAGCTCTAGACTTGGATAGGCAAGATGCACTATCGGCGCGTCGCTTTGATTTTTTGAACATCTTGAGGTGTCAATCTTGAAGTAACACTCCGACATTTCGAACCGCCAAGAATGCACACTTTACAAATACTTCAAGTCCGAGAGTGACACCTGAAGGCGTTAGAAATATCTCCGACTTTTTGAATGCAACCCAGCCGTTACTATCTTGTGCAAATACCACCACACAATCCACACGTTATTACATATTATACGCCAAAATAACATTTGTCATTTTTTGTGAGCATATGCCATCGAGTTAGAAGATATACTTCCACCCGTCAAAGGTGACCTGTTTCACCAATGTTAAAATTTAGTCATCCAAACTGTATCTTTACTTAAATAGGAAATATTAGCCCACCAATAAATCAGAAATACACTAAAAAGTAAGGCTTTTAAAATGACAGCTTAAGAAATGAAATGTTTTATACATTTTTTTTGTTAATGATAGGTAGGTAATAAATGTAATACTAGCAAGCAATATAGACCACATATTTTGAAATATATTTATTCAAATTGTAAGTTTAATTTTACAACCATATTTTAGTGAAGATGATGAACTGAATGTAATGCTCTAATAAAAATATATAATCAATGACGTCATAATGACGTTTTTTGTTGTGTCATTTTTAAGACGACATATTGACGTACTTTTCATGCCAAACAACGACGTGCACAACGTCTTCTATTAGCCTCTTCCGCTACTATCTTGTACACACGCCACCACACAATTTAAGATTCATGTGCCAAAACTAACCTCATATTTTTTTGTGAGCATGGCGTTGCATGGCACGATGATGGATAATAGCTACATTGTTATTGTTAGCAGCTAGTACTTAGACACAAAATAAAGTTAACCAAGATGAAATAACTTCGGATATTCTGTGCCAGACTGAAATGGAATTAGTTACAGGAAAAAGATGTCGGCCTGGATATTTATAATATTATACAGCAACGAAATAAGTCACAATACTTTAAAATGTAAACGTCATCTAATGAAATGTTTATAATTAATGGTGATTAATTATAAACACTTTGTTGATTGAAAGTTTTGACAAAAGTCTACTTTGCGTCAATAACTGACTTAATATTTACGTCAATAAGTTACGCCATTTTCACTTTATTCCATGTCATATTTTCGTCTTCTCATAAATTAGATGCATATATTCTATGTTCACAGAGCCTAATCCATTCCGCTCAGTAAAAAAAAGAAATTGAGTATCAAACAATTAGACAAATAGCGAGAAATAACGACTTTATCACTCAAATGAATGACAGAATAATAAAAAAAAAAACAAGGCAGACTCTCCAATCCATTTTCCCTTCAGAGATAGATAAAAATTCAAAATTTATAAGCATTACATATTTTGGCTCAATCTCGGAAAAAATAGCAAATATTTTCAAATAAGAAAAATTAAAAGTAACTTTTTAAATCAAATTCAATATTAAGTAAAGCTATATAATGCCAAAGAAAGCAGCGACAGACTTGAAGGATCTGAAGTCTATAAGTTATTTTACATAACGTAAAGAAACATAAGAAGTTATTCTTTTGAAAACTTTAAGCAATTTTAAGCAATAAAAGATTACGAAGTTGAAACATTTAAACGACCTGGACCTTATCCTACTTAATTTGTCAATAATTAGCTGTTTGTTTAGTAACCCCATAAATATTGTTAATGTTTAATCTATTTTTAAATGCGTTTTATATCTGTAATGTAACACCGTTAATCTTTTTTGTTGAAATGTATTTTATAATTTCTCCAGTAATGTTAATCCCTCTCCCATTTAACGAGTTTATTTGTAAAATTATAATCTTTGTTTTTTATATAAATTTTGTCTGTTTCTTTGTTAATTCCCTTCTGTAACTTCTGATAAAGACTGAGGTTCAGTCGTAGTTTTATTTTAACCTTGTGTTATAAAACATCACCCAGTCGATTGTATCAATTTTTATAAATAGTTAGTTTGTAATAATAGTCAGGTGCATAGTACTACCACATACATTCTGGGATGCTAGAGCACATTTATTTTTATATATTTACGACAAAAACCTGGAAATTGCCATTGAGAAGTTAAAAAAAGAAATTCAATAAATATGCAGTTATGTAAACAAATGTTCATTAAAGTAAATATTATATATATATATATATATATATATATATATATATATATATATATACTGAAAATGTGAAATGTTGAGAGAGAAAATGTGTTAGAAATAGAAGTCTTTCAATTAAATAAAAATAACAATTTCTATAATATAAGAAAGGAGGGAAATATAAATGCATTTAAAATTCAAAAATAACTACAAAACTAAATAAAAATGATGTTAAACTATTGATTTAACTGACAGAAACGCGAAAGCTAAACTAATAATATTTCACGCCGTTGACCTATTGATATTTTTAACACTTTATGACAGTGATTCCCAACAATTTTCTCGCCACGGTATATTTTTAATAATTTAATAATTTGGCAACACACTAAAAGGCATAGCACATGTGGCAGATCGACGTTGATGCGCTGCGCTGCGCAATAATTTTCATTTTAGAAGAGGCTATATTGGCTGGACGTGACGACACACTACAGGAATCATGTGGTACACAAAACGCCGTGGCAAACTGGTTGAGAATCATGGCTTTACGACTTATTCTCGACATTTCTACAGCTCGACATTTATATCGAATTTGTAGACAGTTTTTAAAGTTTTAATTTTTTTATAACACACATTTAATCCACATTTTAAAATATAATAAAAATTTGTATCATTATCAGACAGAAACGTGAAATTTAAACTAATAATTCTTAAATTCAAAGAGCGTGTGCCATACAGGGTTAGTATGATTCCACCTGGAATCGGAGTTTCAATTTAAGCTGGATTTACTTGAATAGATCCATAAAGAGTTTAAGGAAATGTAAATTGACTTTGGAAGTTATTTTACTCGGCACACAGACTCTCTACGAGTCTACTATGTAATCTACAAATATGCAGTGGCGGATCTACCAACTAAAAAACTAATGAAAATGTCTTAGACAGAACAAGTAAAATTGACGACTGTTACAGATGTAAAATAGATGTGTTGATATTTATTCAATAATCTTTTATCAAATCTATGATCTAATAAAATGTTTACAATTAATTGCCATTAATTATAAATAATATAAAATTGAATTGATTTTTGATAAATTAATTTTCGATTAACTTACTTTAAATCATTACATGACAACATAAATTATTAGTTACATGGAACGGCACAATGCTACTGAAAATAGACTCTTCTGGATAAAACTTTTAATGAAACATCTTAATAATTCGTCAACTTCTGTGTCATGATACGTTTGCAAAATTGACAAAAACAATTTGAAGAAAAGGAGTGTCACCAAGCACAAGACCTAGTTTAAAATAGACATATTTTTTCTTTACTTGGGACAGGGAAGTAAAATTCATACTTATTATAGAATAAATAAACGCCGCAATAAGTGGGAAAATGCAAGGCAAGGTAGCAATTGAGAATGGTAGTAAAGAGAATGCAACAAAATCTATTATAAAATCGAGTAGTATATTAGAAAATCCAAGTTTAATTAAATCTAAAAATATACTAGATACACACTTTCTTTTACATGAAATGAGATTTAATTAAAACAAGCACAGATAAATATGATCACATTAGAATAATAATTGAAATGTTTTTAATCGATTGAATTGAAAAACAATTTAATTACATTGTCAGTTGATTTATGTCGTTTTGAATTTGATTGTTTGGAAATTAACTGTGCGATAATGATAAACAGAATTTTTCTGGTGTAATAATAAATCAGGTTATATATTGCAATTTAAAATTTAATTCCATAATTATTGTCGTTAGAACTTAGGCGTTCAAACGCGCTATTTTCGCGCAGTAGTAGGGATCGGTTTACTATTTATTACGCCTGCAATTTAATCAAAATAACTTTAGTAGCGAACGGAGACCCGGAGACGGAGACTGAGAATTATACTTACTCATTCACGCGTACATTACCGCGATAAGTCAGAAATTTTAAAAGCCTTGGAACGAATATGAACGAATTAGCCTTGCGGAACCGACAAGAACTAAACGACGATTTAAAATCCAGCAGTTTCCTCAGCCGTAATGCAAGAAGGGAATATGCTTCGAGTGCTTCCAGCAGCGACATTAGCGAGGACGTAGAGATGTCCTCTCTGCAGGATGCACTGAAAGATCCGGAACACTCACAGGATAACCCTATAGAGGTGAACATACCCACAACCTTTGCCTTCAGATTATCTCTTGACCTATTGCTTCTGAATATTCATTTTCAAAAACAAGCAGAATCATGTGTTGCCTTCACATTGCTGCTTATAATAAATCATTTCTTAATACAATTAAATGATTTGGCCTTTACTGTTTGATAATTAATATTTAAGTTACACAACTACTAACTATTTATCTTAATTTAATTGTGATAAAACAGCGGTTAGTCTACTTTATTTGTTAATTTGACTCATTTCCACAATTTAAATAAAATAAAAATATCGAAAGTGTTTACGTTGTTATTTATAAATTTATCTATTTGCAAATGAAACCATGACAAATTAAGGCGATAAAGAAAATATGTGATAATGATATATTTAAGCTTAAAATTTAATAATACGATTGCTATAATAGTTACAAGAGTATACAATTGTCAAAAAATAACAAGTGTAATGAATATAATAAATCAGTATTTATTAAATTCAAATCAGTTGGTTAATAAAGATAAAACTAAATAGAAGTGTTAAATGACAGATACTTTATAGTTGCGTATCCTAAATGATTAGTTAATTAGTAATTTTTCGACTTATATAAAGTAATAGAATATTGTTTTGAATAAAGTTTATTATTAAGCTATGCATGTAACATAGTATTGTGGAAAATTGTTTTGGTTAGGTTATTTGAAAAAGACATTTGAAGCAAAAAAATAACTAAAAAATGGATTTGAGATAACAAGAATCCCAAAAAATCTTCGTTGGTTTTAAATATATTTTTTATTTAAAAGGTTTTTGTTCAAAACTTGATTACATATATCAATTTGTATTTGAAGAATTAAAACAAAAACATTGTTTATAAATAATATTATTTATAAACAATGTTTTTGTTTTGCTAATCTTTTACATGGTTTACGGAAATATTTTGATTTTACTAAAAGCATAAAATATAAATGATTGTTGATAATTTAATATTTAATTCTCGAACGGGCGTGCTGTCTTAAATTTCTTATCAATAGAATATTTTTGCAATGAAGACGTATTATAAGTAACGAGAAGATAATCATATATCAGCGTTTTGAAAAAATTAGAAAAAACCAACAAAAAATATGATTGAAAAACAATCATAATCCAATACAATTTTGCGTGCGTACAGGACACAGTAATTTGAAATATTTGAATATAGTTTGCAACCGGTATCAGTTGTAGTCCTTAAAAAAAATGTTGTTATAATAATATATTCGATATACATATATCAAAGTTTGGATATTTATTATGTAGTTAATAAAAACATTTTGACACAATTAAAAAATGTATGTTATTGTTTAATATTATAAATTTAATAATATCAAATCAAATATATTTAAATTAAAAAACAGTAATAATAATAAAGTAAAATGAAAATCCTTAACAATTTAGAAATAATCAATAAATTTACTTGATTATGAATAAAGACTGGATTTCTAGCATTTATGCTTACGCTAAATATTTATAGCATATACAAAATTTCTTTAAATGTCTACGAATTGATACATTACTGTCTAGTTTCTCGTAGATGATGTATGCAGAAGGAAAAAAATATTTAACTTTATACGTAACAGTGATACTTAACCTGACAACTCATTTTCTAATTCGATTATGTTTAAGCAAAAACCTACAATAGAACGGTAGTGTAAAGATTATAAACATAATTTGTCAATGTTCTCAGCCAGACAATAACTTGTCTTGGTCAAAAAGTAAAATAGAAATCAGAAAGCATTTTTAAAGGTTTTGAAATATTACATAAAATATCAACTATTTGGAAAAGTGACATTATTATCAATTTTGACATTGATTCGGCTATTATAACAAAATTTAAATTCTTCACAAACAAGTGTCAACACTGAAGTAAGTTTTTCAGCTTACAAAAATATATTAGGCAATAGAAGGGCAAAATTCCACAATAGAATATTTAGAGCATTTATTAATTTACTATTTTTGACAAGAGTAGTTTATATGTCTGCTATAAAATGCATAACGGAATTTGGATTTTAATCCACTTTTTAATTTGGAATTATAGACAAAAGATATTTCCTTAATAAGTTTGATCATGTAATAATACTACAATTTTGTATTTATATTCATAAAATAATATTTTTGATTACATTTGTAATGATAATTATCATAAATATCATAACATACATATTTTTTATCCATAGAAACGTTTTAAAAAATGCCAGTATTTATTGCATTAAGCTTTTTTCGGAGTTTTTGTGCTTTTTTTTCAAAGTATATGCTTATTTTAAGCTTTTTCCGCATACATTTTGTGCCATTTTAAGCGCATTTTTTCAATTTTGTTCTGCTTATTAATCCGGTCTTTAATTATGAGTTATGACTCCCACGAAAACTTGAGAGTCATATTTAATATAAAATAATTTTTAATTAAAAATAGTTTTATTGTTTATAGCTAATTAATATCAATAATGTATACGTAACACAATGAGAAACCTATGGTATCATAACTCGTCGCCAAAAGGCGACGTAAGTACAAGAGCGGATTTGGAAATTAAAAAAAAAGGAATATTATGTAATATTAAAATAAATGAATTAATTACCCAATTACCCTCCCCCCCATCCTAAACCGCCACTGGGGCGATTGCTTCCTCCGTCCTTCTCTGTATCTGCCCTTGCGCACGTACCTAATGTCTAATGCCTAATGCCATTTTATTCACATTTACATTAAGCATAATGACATAGAATACTGTATTTCTTAGTTCTAAAAGCCATAAGTCATACTCAACTTTTATCGTTTTTATAAATAAAATTAATATATATTTAATATTATTCATTAGCCGGACTTTTTGTACACATTTGCACATTTGTACATTTTGTACATCACAGTTATCCGAGAATAAATTAATCAGTAACAACCTGCGGAAGTTTCTCTCTAGCGATGAAACAATATTATTAACACCGATTTACCAATCTTAT
The DNA here is from genome assembly GCA_030264575.1 of Tachinus sp. AB-2021. Taxonomy (NCBI): domain Eukaryota; kingdom Metazoa; phylum Arthropoda; class Insecta; order Coleoptera; family Staphylinidae; genus Tachinus; species Tachinus sp. AB-2021. The sequence continues at coordinate 424 of JARJEC010064038.1, read as the reverse complement.
TATTTTAGTTATTAACATTTTTATAAAAAACTAGAGGACGCATGGCGTACTAGAACTTTTTCTTTCTCCGCTCGCACGATTTATGCAAAGCGTATATTTTGCAATTTTTAATACAAAATAATCAAGTTATCAATTATTGAGTATGACAATTATACTTCAAAAACATATGGATTTCTTACCCTTACTTAATGTATATGTCAAATATGAGTGTAAAAAAATCGTTGCCAACATAATAATATGTTATCAACATTAACATTAATTAATATTTGCAGAATTTTAATATATATTTTATTTTTATTTTAAAGATAACTTATAATATTAATCTTGCTAGGGGGGGGAGAAGGAAAAGTTTTAGTACGCCATGCGTCCTCTAGTTTTTTATTTGCGATCCGTGCGGTAATTTGACGTTAGAATTTTGTCTGAA
>JARJEC010063972.1:0-11632 GCA_030264575.1 Tachinus sp. AB-2021 | reverse complement strand
TTTAATCTACGCATCTGTACTCAAATTAATCGTCAAATTATTTGTTATTCCTGCATATCTAGAATAGTTATATTAATGCACTACCAAGTATACAATTTAAATAATAGTTTATAAAGATTTTATATCTATTTTGTAAATTTTATTAGGGTAGTGGTTATAATTTTAGTATTATTATTATTATTATTATTATTATTATTATTATTATTATTATTATTATTATTATTCGTTTAAACACTTTAAACACTTTACTTAACTTTAGAAATACTTTAAAACTTAGAATATTATAATTAATAAATAATTACCAAGCCATTACTCCATGCTGAAAGTAATAATTTACATAGAGTAATGGCGTGCTAATTATATAATGATTATAATATTCGAATTTTCAACTTAGGTTAAATTTAATAATTTAATTGCAAATAAATGTTATTTCCAATATTACTACCATATTATAAAATATATTACAAGTTTTTCAAACAAAAATATTTATAAAAATATTTTTTAGAAATCTTAATAGAAAATCTGGTTTCTTAAAGTACTTAGAAATATTTAAAACTCTTAAAAAGTTGAGAAATATGGAACAATGTTGAAAAATTGTAATTCGCCAGTATTATAAAAGAAAATTAATAGAATCGACCGTTACGTTAGGCGATAATTTATAATACAAGATTAAAAATAAAACTACTATGTTTTATATCATGATTTATTTAGTCACACCGTTTTGACTGAATCTCAGTCTTCCTCAGACCAATGTAACTAAATAAATCGTGATATAAAAAAATAGTTGTTTTATTTTTCATCTAGTATTATAAAAGATTATAAAATGTTTTTGAATCTTGTACTGATTAATGAAGAAACGTGAGAACTACTACTTAAAGAGCGTGGTTGTTGCTATGCAACTCGACTACGCTGCGGCGTAATCGAGTTGCATGCCCAACGGAGACACTTAAAGATCTTAGCAAACAAAAACGGTTGCGGTGGCGATCTGCAGTTAGCAAACCAAGCACAGAATAATGTTTTACGGTGTATAGTATACAATGTACCGTGTAATAGGATGTAGATATTTTATTTTTATAATTATATTGATATAAATTATAATTTATTAATTAATTGGGAAAACCAACAGACATACAGAATAAATGTTTGTAACTTATTCTATGCAAAAAAATTAATTTATATTCTTAGCATTAATCCTTAATAATAGCCTTTACTATGTGATATTGCATTTTAAAAAGTAAAAGAACTTTTCTATATTTTATCACAAAAATATTTATTAAATCGGACTAGTTTCGACCAATTATCAATTACATATTTGTTTTTATCAACATATGATGATGACCAGGTAAATGGTCAAAACTAGTCCGGTTTAATAAATATTTTTGTGATAAGATATATAAAAAGTTGTTTTATTTACTTAATAATAGGTTACTAAATGAAAATTTTTATAACATAAATGTATATTTGCACATACAACAATCATAATATTATACAATATTGTTTGCTATATCGTAAACACAATAGTTGATCGAGCGGTAAACCGCAGCACTGGCCGTAGATTTCTGATCTCGATTGCTTTGCTGTGCGTTTTTGCATTATGATACATACCGCGATTGCTGTTTATTGTTGATCAAATATAATTTTTTGTCTGTACTTTTAGAAAATCTTAAAACATGTCGTTGGACAAATCCTATTCTAGTTTTTACTTGTTTGAAGTGAAAACTTTTATATTGACGTTTGAATCGAAAAACGCGGAGAGGCAAAATGTAAACAAATTTGAAGGGAGCGGGTAGAAATACATGCAGAGACAAATGGGAATGAGTTGGACTGGGGACACGTGCATTTAATGTATGCATTGGCTTGTATATCCGTAGAGCCTAGAGTAATGAGTGGCAGGGTGGCTATGCATAAATAAAAATATGAAACTGACGTTGCTATTTAATTTTCAATATAATTATAACAATATTAAAGTTTCTACTTCTATTATGTGTGTTTCAAGTATACTATATTTATACTTGATACATTATGAAACCTAGAGATTAGGAAAAATCGAAGAATGCAACTTTATTGCTTTTTTAATAGATGCTATGGAGGGAGAGGCAAAATAAATGAAGGCGAGGTATTGGTTCCAGCTGAAACACATTGCCATAAACTCAATTGTAAACTTGCTGATTAAATGCTATTGGTTGTTGAAATTTTAAACCGCATAATCTTGTCTCGCCAAACAAGCTATATTACACAACTCAACTAAATTATATTAACAGTTGAATCATTCTAAATCCTTTTGTAGCAGAACCTAGTCAACGCAGAGAACAACAATCGTTTGTATTGTCTATGTTATTAGCAGAATATTTATGGGATTAAAGTGTACGCAGTTATTGCAAAATTTGCTGCTTCGGCAATTACAGAATATTGCTGGATATTTGTAAAAAAACATTCGATTGGGCACATTTTTACTGCGTGATATTTATGATTGAACTATTTTTCTTAGCTGGAACGGGTATAGGTATAATTTTTCAGGTGCAAACTAGAATCCATGCTATCAAAGGCTTTGGTGAGGTTCGAAAAGTTGAGATTCAAGATTTATAAAAAATAACAATTTTTAATTATAAAGAAAATTAATAATGCGTTATCTCCGCATCCGCATAATATCTATGCAGTCGGCAACTTTTTTTGATATGATAGAAGTTTGATGGTTTAATGCATTTTTAAAGCAGTTTATCCCAGACTATCTGAAAAGATTCAATAACTCTAATCCAATTTATTGCAATTGCTTGTATTGGTTCTGCACGATCTAGAGTTGCATTTATCCTTAAAAGTCACTCTGGGACGTCCACTACCTTTAGGTTTTTTGTTGCCAATCTTTCAAAAAATTTACTTAATGTATTAGACCATCACATATGCCAATTTTACCAAATGCTAAATTATGCTCATGTATTCCAATAATTAGTCCAGATTTATATGGTGTAAATGGTTGATATCTATATTATATTATAATTTGTTTTATACTTTTGGTATTCTTTAAATTACTATCAATTAGCTAACACAAAAACAATTACTTATTAACTAATGCAATAATTAAGGTAAATGTAACTTTGATAGTATGATGAGTTAATTTAAAATAATTTTTAAAAGTATACTTATTCATATTGTCTCTCTTTGAATTTTATGGAGTTTATAGGGGTTAGTTGAGGTTAGGAAAAGTTGGGCATATCCAATATAATAAAATAAATCTGCTTAAAAATGTATTTTTTATTATAATTTTAATAGGTTTTTGAAATTACGAGGTGCAACTATTGTAATAGTAAGAATATAAATATCAATAATTTAATAACTAACAACTTTGTTGTCAAATGTAAATGTAAAATGATTACATTATTTTATTTTATTAATATACAGTAATTTTTCAATAAAATGTATGATTTAATAAACATATTATGTTATATATACAGGCATATTAAAGTCATGTAGATGTATTATTATTTAAAATGTCTACAATATTATTAAAATAAAACCGTCATGTGATTTACTCATTAGCCATTAACATATAATAATATTAAACGTTTGTACGCGCACAAGTCCATTCAAATTAGTATTAGACGAAGAAGTGAAATATGTACTGTAGTATATATAGAATCATACTGAAAACAACTATCATAACATTCATAGCCAACAATGAATGGTCTACTATGGGTCTGGCTCCCCTGCTATAAATTGCAGAAGTCAATTTCATTCTGTCGCTAAAACACAATGCATTCTTGCCGAAATCCAATAACAACATTCTTAATAAAAATAATTGCAATAGTAATCGTTGTTCGTAAACATGAATTAATTATCAATTAACTAATATACAATAATGTATATAGTCGTAATAATTATTGTTAACATTTGCATTAAATTAATTAAATTAAATAAGGATCATATAACTAAACAGAGATAGAAGAGATAGCAGTGTTGTATGTTGTTTCTGTTAATTATTTGCATCTAGTATATGTGGGTTAAATGGTTTACTAGACATCACATTGTATGTAAATTATGTTATTAACATAAATTTAATAGTTTAGGTCTTCCTTTTGTGGTTCTAAATGTAGCCACATCCTCCCCGTTGTATTCCTTTAGTTGCCCACTCTAACCACTACATACGACCTAAAACAAACCACCAGTTTTTACCCCCAACTAATATTTGCTAATTACACAAATGTCCACCGTATTCACTTGAGCGAATTGAATTTGTGTAAATGCTTTTTATCGTAATGTTTATTATAATGAGGTGGTATTATTACATTTTCTTTTCATATACTTCACAGCCATTGCAAACATTTGAATAGAAAGAAAGTTGTCTTTTAAGAGGAGTATGCATATGTATACTCAAACCCAGACCTTTGTGCTGCAAATATTGAATGGCTTATAGTGTCCATTACGGAAAAATGATACGTTTTACAAACAGGAGGAAAAAGAAAAAGTAGTAAATATTAATCTTAAAACATGGAATGATACGAGTTTCGAGACGATGTTGAACTTATCGTGAAATCTTTAATTTCCTTCTTGCATATCGTTTGGGGCAAATATGCTGCCAGAATCCATCATAACGATAAGAAGGCGAGCGTTGATGTGAGCAAGCATCAGCTATCAAAACCTTAAGTTTATCGATGTTTTAAATTCCCCATTGTTTAAATTAATTCTAAAATAAATTGCAATAATTAAATAATATCCAATTTTTATTTGGTCCAATTTTACCAGTAGTTAACAAACAATTCTTATAAGTATTTTAATGTACAAAAACATAAATCCATGCATACTTTACATATATTTACATATTTCATATATTTAAAATTAATAAACAATGATATGGTAATATCCTCAATTTTGCACTTGAATCAGATTATCAGTCATTGCAAAATTTTTAAAACTATATTTCATACTTCTTTAAATTGTCTTAAATACATACAGCTAAAATCACAAATGATATTATTTTTATATAATTTAATAAAAAATATCATGCTGAATGAATGAATACATTAAAACATTTGCTTGTTTTGATTATAAAAATTAAAATGTAAAAAAGCTTAATGGAAGTTTCTTTGCAATTGTGCAAGATAATATCAAATATACGAATCATCTAAATAACATTCCATATATTATAGTTTATTTACTACTAAGAGCAATATTAGAACCGTAAAAGGCACTGGAGCAGAAAACTCTAACAGGCAAGCTACTGAGAAAATAAGCACAATGAACATTGTTTAAATAAAAAAGATTGTGGATAAAAAATAAATAAGAATTTTATTTGGAAATATAACTTAAATTATTCATAATCATTGTCTAGACACCGAATATAAAAGCACGTCTGAACAAACACGTGCATCTTTAGAAGCTCGAAATTATGTCATTAAATCCTATTAACTCGTATATTTTTATTCAATGTTACGCCGCTAAATATATGTATAATGAAAACAGCCGTATTTTATGTGCAAATATATCACGTATTTCTAATATTATTGTCATCAATGTCTGTTAATAGTAAATGTCAGTGCAGATCCGGTGTGTAACCCAAGTTTTTTCTTTGGAGGAACAAGTGTATTTCTCGGAAGTTTGGTCTGTCGGATTCGTTTCTTTGCCAGCACTCGCACATCAAGTCAAATATTTCCTTAGGGCAATTGATTGGCACACTCAAAATCATCTGTAAAATAAACATATGATTATATTTCATCATTTTTTCATTGACATTATATAATTATAAATACTATTATTTTTTTGAATATTATATTAAAAAAAGATTTGAATTACTACTGTTTTTATAAATATTTTCACAAAAAGCATTGACATTTAAAGTGAAAGCACGAAAGCACATGATACTACTCACATGTTTGCCATTATCTTGATAGAAATGAGTGACATTTTCGATAACCTTCTCATCACTCAGTTCTTCGAATGGCTGCTCCCTAGCGAACGTCAATATCTCCCAAAGTGTAACGGCGAACGACCATACGTCACTTTTCGTAGAGTATTTGCCCTACAAATTATTACATTTAATACGTCTTCCTTAAAAAAAATCGTTTTTTACCAATAAAACACTTTCCCAAGCTAACCATCTAACGGGCAACGGCCTTGAATTGCCTATCTGGCAATAATCGGTCGCATATGCTTGCCGATACGATCCCAAATCCGATATTTTAATACAATATCTATGTCCAACCAAACAATTTCTAAAAATATATTTAATTAAAAATAATGATTCTAAATAACATCAAATATTAAAATTTTATAGTATTCAATTGAAGCAAAGGGGCTGCGTTTAAGCAGAGCGAGCAATTAAGCAGCAAGTTCACGAACCGTAGGGTAATCAACATATAACTGAAACTTTATAATAAGTGAAATAAATAAAGCCTCTTAAAGGACTATTAAGATTTCAATTTGTAGTGCATATTTATGTGCATAAACAACGCGGCAGCTTGTCGTAGCATTAACTGTAGAGACAGACGCCCTTATATCAAATTTTAATTAATAACTCCCAACTATGAGAAAATTAACGTTAAGTGAAATATTGTACGCAATAATCAGATTTAAACGGTTCTAGCTAGATGAAAAAGGATATTTATGTATGAATATATGAAGTAGCAGAGCTTATATTGGACAATGGCTTTTCAAAATATATTACCTTGTAGCTAAATCTTTGTGAATATATCGCATATTTTCCAAGCATTTCATACCAGAGGCAATCTGTGTGGCCATATATACAAGACAACCATAGCTGAAACAATTTATTTTATATACAATTTGATAAAATGACGATGAAATATTTACCTTAAAGTATTAGCTGTGGATGTTAGTGGGGTAGCACTTTCAGCTACGTGCTCCTGTAAAAACTGACACAAGTCGCCCATTTCGGTATATTCTCGGACCGCACAAATAGGTTCACTATCTAAACAAGCCCCTAACAACTTTGCTATATTAGGGTCCTTTAGCCTGGCTAAAGCTTGAACTTCCTTACAGAACTCCTCTCTATAATTCTCAAGTCTTAGCGTGTGCACCACTACTAATTTAAGTTCACTATAACATTGCATATTGCACAGATGCACATCACCATATTGTCCGTCTCCTAATTTTTCGATTATCTGCAATTGCTCATGCGGGAGCATTTCTATTTCGATATCTTCATCTGGGATACATTCATTCGGTTCAGGACTCAAGGGTAGCATGAAATGACGACTTATTTTCGACCTGCCTAGTCCAACTGATGATGGCGATAATGGGGGAGATGGTGGCACTAGGACCGGGTTACATAATTCCGGTGACGTCGTGTAATAACTCTCAGGAGGCGGCGGAATCGGAGGTGGTTTTGGTAAGAAATTATGAAGTGGAGGCGGAACCCTCGATAAAGACGTTGATGTGAAATCTCGACCTAGATGAGGTGTTGAATATTCTTGACAAATTACATCAGGTACTTCTGTAAATAAAATTAAATCAAATTTATTGCATAAAACTGTACTTCAGTAATGGTGGTAAATGGATTTTTTTTTTACAAAAAATAACACGCGCTAAGGGTATTTGCTACTTTTATTCCGGCTCGTCTGGAAATTATGTAACGCTTAACTTGTTTGTTCAGTTTTTGTAACAGCGGGTGATATCTGTAGCATAACGATAGGCACGTTTGCATCGAGAAGGGTAAACACGGGTTAATCCAACTTAAATCAGACAATCAGACAGGTGGCGTAGGCTTTCAGGACACTTACCTGTGTAATCCGGACTGTGAGGATGAGACTGGCGGGTGTACACGGGTCGCAAACTCTCTTGATAAAGCGCTGCTTTGTCGCACTCGTCCATTTGCAACTGAAATTTATAAATACATAAAAAAATTTCTATTTTTTACATATATATATATATATATATATATATATATATATTGTTATTAATCGCTCTTTTGTAGTATAATTTATATAACAACAAATTTCATACGGTTTAGCTTTATTGCAAGAGTCGGTTCCGTAAATATAATATTACTGCTCTGAGATGCTTTTGAATATTTAAAATTATGAGAGACCAAATATTTAAAAAGGATATAAAATAAATATTACATTTTATGTTTTGTTTTGTTAGTTCTTATAGTATTCATATAGATACTGTAATTTTAAATAAACCATTTGTATTAAGTTAACATAATATCTAGTTAAAATAATTAATTTACAAAATAGTAGTTAGGTGCTGTTATGAAATCAGACTTTTTCTTAACCTGAAGCGCTATAAATAAGGATGTCTCGTATTTCAATATGAAACCCCTGGAACAGCAGTCCACAAAGTAACCTCTGAGAACACTTGGGTGGCAGAAATTTGTTTTCATATCTCCAAAAATATACCTAACATATTACAGCATTTTCTATAAGAATTATATTTCTGCTGTTTTGGCTCAACAACAACAAAACAAAACAATTTTAATAAACAACTTAGCTATTAGAAATAAATACGTATATTTAACCACTGCCACATTGCCACCCGACATACACACATTTCGTATATTATCAACTGTAATCAGTACTATTATTTTTATAAAACTATAAAAAAAGTTAATGTAAGATAATTTATAAATTCTGTTTTGGCACTAGGTGTTTAATATATTCAGCCACTTACTATTTTGATAAGTCTGTATGATATTTGATTTAATTTAAATGCATAAGTTATACTACAAATTTACACAAAAAATAAGTAAGGATTAATTTAGTAACATATTGTTTGCATGAAAATCTTTAAATAAGCAGTTTACTGATTGCCGTAAAAATAACACAGGACCATTTCGAATGTTGAAAAAACAGATCTCATTAAAACTATTGTGTGTTTAAAATCATTAAACATTTTAAAAATTGTTAAACTATTTTAATAATTATTAATTATCAATGTGGTCTGGACAATGTTATTTAAAACTAGAGGTTTTAATGCGTACTATAACTTTTCCCCCAATAATATATTTTCGTCATCAGTACATTATGTTAAAAAAATCATTTTAAATTCAATAAAATAAGTGGAATGTTGGCATGTGTTGGTGGAGGATAGTAAAAGTAATGGTGGATCCAGTCGGTCTGTTCGACACACTTTGCCTGTCCTGATTTTATATAATTTTAATTTATATTTTCGACACTTACTTGATATTAATCACGTAAGTTTTGTTTTCTGCATTTGATCATCTCAAAAGCGCCATCTATTTTTTAATTTCTCCTAAAGGGTAAAAGTAAGGGTAAAAAGTAATAAATTTGTATCCTCTTTATATTTTGGAATTTTTTAATTAAACAATAAACAAAAACTGCTGATTTGAAAGATCTACAAAATAGTTTATATAAAATTTTAGTATAAATTACATAGTTTTCTTGTAAATTGACAAGATTCACTTTTTTAACATTTCTAATGCGTTTTTTAAAGTTAGGTATTAAACTATCAATCTAAAACTAATTTAATTCAAATTTCTAGGTTTAAATTATTATAGGATTGAGCAACTAGTCTTCATTTGTTGTTCAGTTCAAATCGAGGCCGTTTTAAAGGAAAGTTGACCACTACGTGTGGCCAACGTAACCAATTGAAACATATTTTTGACACACACATACACATACTCACTCACACACGCATGCATACAAACACATTTTTCTAAAAACCACTTCTTTAAACTCAGGAACTCCCAAAATGTATATTTCCATTGAAATTTCAATTTCGATTTTTTGGTATGAATCTAATACTTTTTCCTATATATGGGAAAAAGTAAAAACATGTTGATTCTAAGATGTAACTTATTACAAGTTATGTGCTATTTATTGAAATGCGAGTTTTATAAGAATAAGATAACTCTGTAGACTCTGTCTATACAATAATAATGAACAAATAAATTCATGTCTCCTAAGAGATCCACTAAAACAGCATCGTTACTTCTGTTTTATATAGAAGTGTGTAAGGCAGCATACACAGCCGAGCTGGAGAGTTTATAAGACAGGCTCGCAGCGCCAGTCAAATATTAGCGGCGAAGCAGTAATATATATATAAATCTTAACGGACGTGTATTTATAACAGTTTTTGTAATATCTATTCAGTTCGTTCACAATTATCTATTTGAAATATTTTCTTATAGACCAGTAAAATAAGGGAAAATTCATAGAATTTTAGTAGCGCTGGAATTGTTCTTCATAAAAGTGTAGTTTAGTTTTATGTTTCAAAAAATATATCATCAACGCGGGGATCCGCAAGTTAGTGCAACCATGATAATATAATGTTATCTAAGCTGTTTGCGTTATTCGACCAAAACCTTTAAATATCTCGAAAAATATTATTTTTTTTAAGAAAATTTTATGTTTAGTTTTGTTTATTCTTATTGGTATTGATATAAATACTGTAATTTTGAATAAACCATTTTTATTAAGTTAATATATTATCTAGTTGATATACTTTATTTATAAAGTGATAGCTAGATTTTGTTGTGAAATCAGACTTTTCCGTAACCTGAAAAATTCGACCGTCTAATGATCAAATTTGAATCTGGAACCCCAGAAACAGCAGTCAACACACTAAATTCTGAGCACATGGATGGCAGTGATTTGTTTTAATATTTTCAAAGATCTCAGTAAACAAATTACATAAAATTTACATTTGTATACATCAAATTTATGTTACAAAATTGCTATCAAAATATTATGTAAATAATGTGTAATTATATTTTGAATATAAATCATACGCAAATTTGTTTATGTTAAAACATTATTACGTAATTTTGATACGTTTCTTTTACATAGAAATAGTAATGTAAACAAAACGTAAATTTTGCAGCATTAAAATAACGCATTAAAATGGTAAGTAACCAAATTTGTTATTTATCAATCGACTTTTTAGTTTCATTATTTATTACCATTTTGAGGTTGTGTCATTTGCAGTTTTTATTAGATACGTCCATATATATTACTACATAATCTGTCATATAATTAAATGTAACTTTATTACCAGGATTAATATTGTTACTGTCAAAGGATTTGAAGTATATAATTAATTTTTTATATTTTGTTACAGGTAGCATCGCCAGTGTTGAAGACAAAAATAAAATTCTTTATTAAAAAAATATGTATGTGAAAAAGTGTCATGCACAAATAATTACAAAACTATTATTTGTTTCTCTTTAAAGGTAAATGGCAAATTAAGATTTTTATGGCGTAGCCAATACACACATCGAAAGCTCCTCAACAAAATCCTAAGAATTTTACAATTTTTATGTTTTTACGGGTGTATCAAATTTAATATTACAAACATGAAGTAACCATTTTGTAGATTTTTCCCTTAGACGTTCGTGATATTTTGACACTGAATATGAGATAAATATTTGCGGGCTATGTTGATTAAAATTTCAATTTTTATTATAATAAAGTAATTTTACTACCGAATATGTTTACAGGAAAATGTTTGCAATCTCTAATGTTCATAATAAATATTTGCAAATAAAAATAATTTTTATTTGTTCCGGCTATGAAAAAATCCCATGTAGGGGATTTTAATTTTTAAGTCTACCACAAGTGCATATTTGATTGCCTATTAATTATAAGCAGTAATTGCTCCAATCAAACATACGCTAATTATGCGTTCGCAGTAAATAATGGCAAATCCCCGTGACTTCACC
>JARJEC010063953.1:0-15411 GCA_030264575.1 Tachinus sp. AB-2021 | reverse complement strand
TAATCTACGTCCTTCGTAGTTTATTAGGAAAAAATTAGTTGGACTGGAAGTTGGACTGTAGTTTGTATTTCTTCATGCTTCATACTTCATTTTTCTATTACACATATTGATAATTATATGCAACATATTAACATTTATTTCCCATTTTGTCGATGTATGTATTTTGCAATTGCGTCAAAATTTAAGTATTATAGTATTGTACACTACAACTATTATTTTATTTTTACTGAAGGGAAATAAATATTTTATAAAAAAAACAATTTGCAAGATATTAAAAAACTGTAAAAAAATGTCGAATAGTAATCTAAACAGGTTGATTTGCCAAAAACCTAAACAAACATTTTTAACGAATAATTAATATAATGCCAAACAGTATTTTGAATTACGTTGAGATAGTTTCAGGTTGATGTATAATATTCTAAAGTCTTTTAACTTACAAACAAATAAAATTATGAAAAAAATGTCAAAAATTAAATAAAATGAAAAAATGTTCAAAAGTGTATTATAAAATATATTAAAAACTGCATTCTAAATACTGTAGAATGTAAAAACACTAATATTAATTGCCAACTGTTTTAAATATTATAAAAGATACCGAAAAAATTCGAAACAATAATCTGAATTTGTTTTTGTAAATTTTTCATAAAAATGTGACAAATCTTTGTAACTATTTGTAGGAATTATGATTTAAAGGCAAATTCGAACAATAGTCCAAATATGTCTTGACGTAGCAAGTAATGTTGTAACGAACTTTTGTGACGAAAATATCGAGAGGTATTGAAAAATATTGCAAAACGTATATATTTTGTATATAGTAGCAAAATATTATGATGTTGAAAATATAATGTCAATAAATGTATTCGAATTGTAAAATGTTTCAAAATGTTAAGATTATTAGAACATTATATTAATTATTAACTGTTTACTTAACAATTTTGATTCTATGGCTAGAATATGCGTAGTGATACTGGTTGCCTGTAAATTCCCTTGGTTGTTCTAGACAGTTAGTCTAGCTTCCTTTATTTGTTTACAAGAAGGGCGCACAATCACTCACTTTGACTTCATTATTACTTGCGGTGCCAATAAACACGTTTATCAATTATTCGGTTCATTTTGTTTCAATGAGATGCGAAAATTACTAAGGTACTGATAATCTCTTATGAAGAGTGAAACAATTTATGCATTTGATTGTTGCCGCCTGTGACGTGTGTGGATTTGGATAATTAATTATAAACTTTTTACTTAATCATTTGATTCTATGGCCAGAATAAGCGTTGTGGTATTGGTTGCCTGTAAATTCTATTGGTTGTTCTAGACAGTTAGTCTAGCTTCATTATTATATTAATTGTTCCACAATTAAAAATTTTATGAAATATTATGATTGTCAAATATATTTTTAAAATGTAATAGAATAGAAGAGAAAATATTTAGGAAACGCCAAAAAAATGTTAGCAATTGGCAGGAAGTTTTGCAATTTTTATTCAATAGAATAATTGAGAAATTAAAGTAAGTGTAACAAATTATTTGAAATGCAAAAAATATTTGTCATAATGTATGATAAATTTTTCTCATATATGAATTAGATTTTCTTTTACTGGCAAAATTGAAAGATTAAATAAGTGATGCAAATATTTAGTCATTCATAAGAAGTGTTGGTTTTAGTGAGTAAATGATTACAGTTACCTACCACAGATTGTGATCTATGCAGTTGCATGAATACATACCAAGTAATATCGTTTGATTTCTGGATGGGCAGTGACACAGTACAATAATGTTTAGAAATTTATTTTACAAATCTTGATGGCTAAAATACGTTCACCAGTAAATAGTTAGTTTTATTGCTATCAACGTTTTTTTTTATTTTTAAAACTTTTATGCGATATTGAAATTACTTTTTTTTTGTTCAATATATACATTAATGAAAAACATTCTGTTTACCTACAAATAAATGTTACTGCTGATTAGTTAAATAAAATTAATCATTCAAGCATTGAATTGCATGTCATTTTTCTGCAGACTGATACTTAAAATCTAACCACCATGTTTGTCGGTTTGCATTTATGCTTGCGTCAGTAAAATCGAACATTTATTTATTTATAAAGTGCGTTTGTTTTGGAAACAAAAATAGTTATGTTTTTGAAATTGCAAAAATTCGTTAAGATAAAGACTTACCAAAAATATATCCAATGTTATGCATTATTTATGTACTACAGCATATTATTACTTTGATTTGATTTGATTTAATACATCATAAATTTAAAAAAAAATGGTTTTCTGTATATAAATAATATAAAAATTATATTGACAAACCTACTTACGACATAATCAGTAATGACATTAACTTCTTCTATTTTTGACGGAACTATTATTAATTTTATTAATTTTTAATATCTTTTATATTTTTTATTTTAATTAGTAGAAACAAATTCAATGTTAATAATTTAAGAATAAATTAAAAGTTTAAATATTTATTATATTTTACTTTCTATTCCAGGTGATATGAAAAAAGATAATCCCGGTCTTTTTAAGATCATCCAAACAGTTGCATCTGAATTTGCTGCTACATATATTCTACTATTCCTTGGATGTATGGGCTGTGTTACTAGTATACAAGGAGGCTCTATTCCACATGAACAGATATCATTCACGTTTGGCTTTGCAATTCTTATTGCAGTACAGGTAAATAAATCCCAACGTATTTCATGAGATATACGTAATTTAGTATTTCCCATTCAATCATTCAATATATTTATTATTGTATCATTACACTGCACAAAGTTTTTGTTAATTTTGCCTAGGTAAAATTTGTATAAGATATAATGAAAAGTAGAGCAAAAACAACATGCTTATCAATTAATTTTTATTGTTTGTTTCAACAAACTAACAAATCAAATTCTATAAATTTAAATATAACCAATATATTACTTCGTATTATAACTGCAATGTTTGATTTATTCGTTTTAATGTATGTTTGTAATATATTTTTTTTAATTTCAGTGCTGTGGTCACTTATCTGGATCACATTTAAATCCTCTCGTAACTCAAGCTTCGGCAATACTAGGATACACTCCAATGAAATTAGTTCCATTCTATTTTATTGGTCAGATGTTGGGAGCAATTTGTGGATTCGGATCGCTAATGGTAAGATCCTTTTTTAATACAGTTACCGAAGGTGAAATAATTTTAATTTATATTTTGAATAATATTTATTTGTCTGTATCGGATTTAAGCAAGTATAATTACTTTTAAACGATTCTCTAATTTTTTAGAAATGTAACAAAAAATAATAATTTAGTTTTGTTATAAATGATAACAAAAATTAAGTTAAATGCTGTTGTACTCACGAATGAGGTGTAAACATTGTGACTTGTATGAACTTATGCGCACACACGCACACAGAGCAGTCTATACAAATAGTATTCACAGTATCGAATACGTCCGTGTTGCACAACGATAGCATTTACACATCAAAAACAGTTTTTGTGTACTTCGACAAAAAGAATTATTTATGTTATTTTTCATATTATTATTTAATGATGGAAATGTTGAATACTTATTTTACATGGTAAATTTTTGTTTAGCAGCTTTGACGTTGAAACTGATATGTTTTTTTGAAAAACTGCAAAATATATTGCACGCTATAGATAAGAAGAAATTGATGATACTAACAGGACTTTCTAATGTTGCTACAATTTTGGTTTCATTACTCATTATCAATATTAGTTATATTTTTATTTTTAACTTAAAATGATGTTTCGTAACCTGGTTATATTTAATATTTTAGTATTAAATACATAATAAATATTGTAAATGGCAAAATACCACTCATATTACAAAATAATCAAAATAATAATGTAATTTGTTGGTCTAAATAATTAACGACGCTTGTTGCATTCACGCGTTAAAATATCTCAATTATTACTAAATTAATTTAAATTAAATAACTATTATTCAAAACCCCATTGTCATAAGCCATTGGCTTACTAAGAGCCAATGATGTAAAACATAAACACATTTAAAAACTCTTATATTTTTTATCCGTCTCATTTATGCACAGTCACCCTGCCACTCATTTCACTACTTCCTATGGATTCACAAGTCAATATATACAGGGAATGCACGAGCTCTCAGTTCAATTAATTCCCATTTGCTCATTGCCCATATCCCTACCAGCTTTACTCTCTCTTTACACATCTCAACATAAATATTATTTACTTGCTCACCTTATTAGCACAAACGTGCAATAAATTAACATTTAAATCCATTAAAACAAGAATTTGTAGCACATAACAAAATAAATTTTAACTATTTAATTTTATTTTGATCACTGTAATCTCCATTTTGAATGCAATTGCACTTATGCACTACATTAGCAAACGTTGACGCATCGATGCTACAAACTTCTATAATCACGCTAAACTGCTGTAAATTATTAACAATAAAATAAGATTCTTGTTTGCATCATAAAATTCAATGCAATTACTATAAATAAAACTGTCATTAAGATAGTTGATATATCTATGGTTATAAAATAAATATGTAATAGTACATTTAATTTATATATCTCAACATTTTTATTCATAAAGGGTGAGTCTGGTGAGACACCTCTCCCATGTTTTTTCTTCATTATAGGTTTTAGGAAAAAAGCAGTCTTTTTAAATACCTAAAAAAATATTCGTTTTTTATAAAATCAGGTTTACACGATCCAACTATAGATTTTTGTTTTTTAAATGAGAATCAAACTTTTTTCTACTATGAAAAAAAGTCTAGGTTTCTCTTTCTTTCCAACGATCTAAAAATTTGTATATCAATTATAAGAAAAAAAAACAAAATTTTAATTGATTATTAAAAGCATCATATATTATAATATTTCTAGGTGGCTATGTAAAAATAAATAATATTTACTTATTTATTTTTTCAAATAGTTGATATAGAATACATCATTGTAAAGAAAAAACGTAGATTTTTCATAATAGAAAGATTAGGTAGAAAATATTTGTTATGGTACTAAAAAGTACATTAAAAATAATAAAACTTTTAGAGAATATAGAAAAATGTTTTTGTTTTTAAGAATAACGATATTTAAACAATACAAATTAAATGTTCGTAAAACGTATTCTTTTAATAATTAAAATGATTTTATTCTTATAGTTAGTTACTCCTATGCACTTGATGGACACAGGTTTCAAAAACTCATCGCATGGAGTGGTAAAAGCTGCTGGCATCTGTTCACCTGGAGTAAACCCAAATATTAATGTATTCCAAGGCCTCGCAGTTGAATTTGTAGCTTCTGCAATGTTGGCATTTGTTTGCTGTGCTGTTTGGGACAGAAAAAATTCAGATAAGCACGACTCTGTCTCGGTTCGTTTTGGATTAACCGTCGCAGGATTGGCAATGGCAGCGGTAAGGACTATTATACGGAGTATAATAAAATCATGTTTAATGTTCAAACGTTATTTCTGTATGGCACATAGTAACTACAGTTACTTGTTGGTTCAGATTTGATGAAATTCTTGGTTACGAGATAGTTTTTCTGCAAGTCATTTACAAATGTAACGTACAATACATTTCTCAAATAACCACAATCATACTAAAAATACACTTGATTGCTACTGCTTCAACAAATTTACCTAAAAAAATCAAAACTTCAGTTTTAAAATATTGCCTCACACTTGTGTTTTGGCATATACCAACACCTTTTTTAGCGCTCATTTGTAAAACTTTGTTAATTTATAAAATTGATGTTAGAAAATAATAATTTTGTTGAAAGAAGGAACATCAAAATGTTTGCATACTCTTTTACAATTTGCAATTATTTTTTTACAAATTAAAAACACCCAGCAGGCATTCAAAATTATACATTTTTACTATATATACTCACTTATTTATAATATGTGTTGTACTATAGGGTCCATACACAGGTTGTAACATGAATCCTGCAAGGAGTTTTGCCCCAGCTTTATTTAATGGAGATTGGGAAAACCACTGGGTAAGTAATGCATAGCTGAAATTGCTAAAATGAATTTTAATTGCATTGTAAAGCTGCTACATTTATCTAATTATATTATATTTTATATTATACAATTTTAGGTATATTGGATAGGACCTATGGCTGGCAGTGCAGTAATTGCAATTATATACAAATATCTCTTTAATACTCCACCACCAGAAGACGATGATGTAGAAGGAATACCACTGAAATAAACGTTCTCTAATAATCTCTTTAACACGAATTTCCAGATATATCGCACAATGTGCGATTCATTTGTACATAATAAGCATATTTTTATGTGAACATCATCCGAATTAATTAATAAAAGTTTTTATTTTTATAGACATAATGCTATAATTGTTGTTAATGCTATTCTCAAGAAAATATATACTTTTACCAAAGAGTTGTAGCTTAGTGATAATATTTGCGTTATATAATTTTGAACAAAGCGATTTAATAAATACGATATTTTATATTATAATTAACATTTTATTACATAGTTATTTTACCTATCTATCCATATATTACTTGATGAATTAAATTATCGACCTAAAGATAAGAAGTTTTCACATTACAATATTTGGGGCATGTAATTGAAAAACAGTGAGTGCGAAAATCTAAAAAACTAAACGAAAAACTAAACACAATATTTTTTGTATTTAGCAACAAACAAAAAATAATTTTGAAAAAAAAGAAAATAATTTTCTTTAATTGTACAAATTAAACAAACCTTTAATTGAATTCTCTTAAAATGCTTTTAGAGATAGGGTGGATGTCTTGGTAATTAAAGAAATATTCCATCATTTTTAGCTTAATTTAATTCCCATCACTAAATATATACTACTATAAACACTAAGTAATATGTTATAAGCTAATATTCTCAGTCACACTTCAAATGCTCCCATGAGTTTTTCATTTCTTCTTTCTATTATCCAAATTTCACGTCCGTATAGAAACTCCCTTTAAAATCATTTTTATTATATTTCTTTTGCTTTCTAATTATCTATAATAGGTGGCCAAATAATAGCTTGCGAGCTGCATGCGTCTCTTCAAGAAGTTTATTGTGACACAACTAATTTAAAAAAATGGCATAATTTAAATTTACCGAATCACATACTGCAGCCATAACTGATTTAGTAAAGCAAAAAAAATATACCTTTTTCATGTAGAAAGTATCAGAATTAATACATTACGATGACTATGATTCAGAATTTTTTTCTTACAAGAATTTTTGGTGCGGATTTTAAAACTTCTAGGTTGGTAATTATGCCTCTTGCTGTAAAAAGTTTAGAAACCCTTGGTATATACATTAGGTTTGTTGTTACACAAATATATATCTTTAACAATAATTAAGATATGGTATAATAGCCATTTTGAAAGACAATTGTACGAGGCATTGAAAAACAATAAAATATACAGGGTGTTGCCTTAAAAAAAGTTAATATTACTTCCGGTAAGACAGGAAGTGGTATTGTAAATTATAATATATATATATATATATATATATATATTATAATTTATATATATATATATATAAATATCTGGTAACAAACTTCTATAAAAGTATTTTTTTAATATTTTTAACAATTTAGCAGATATAAGCAAACAATAAAAAAACCAACGTTGTATAAATAGATATACAAGGTTGCATACAATAAAATATATAAAACATACAAAATAAATCTAATTCCTCTTCCAATTACAAACTCTGTTTACTTTCAAAATGTTTATCAGTTTTGCTCAATAAACACAATCAATTGCTTTTACTAAAATTACAAAACAACCATTTAAATATTTGTCTATTTTATAAGTATACAATTTTATTCACTATAGCAACCCTTATCGTCATTTTTTGTTCTTCTACTATACGTTTAAAAAAATATTATCCTCTCCGATGCAGTGTGACCCAAGATAGATGTAACGTGAGGTATAATAAACATAATTTGGATTTTGAAATGACATTTGGGGATTGAGCTTTGCTTGATATAAACCGAAGTTAATATTGGCGGCCACATGATTGGTACATCAATATCTGCAGTCATTAATTGTTTGTGTCTAGAAGTTACGGTAACCACTATGTTGAAAGTAAATTGTTATCATTTCTTTTACACAACGCCATTTGTTGTAAATCTGGATTATCTGAGTAATGGGATTATCTGGTTATCTTAGAAAATGATAAGTTTCTGAAAAAATCTCGTCAACAAATTCAACCGCCTTCTTTTTCTATAAAGATATCTTTTAAATTTTTTTGTATCTCTTAATTTTCCCTGCTTTATAAATTTTCTGTTCAAACATTAATAATACCTAATCACTTTTTGAGTGACAACTTTAAATTTTTGATAATAGATTCATGAGTTATAATAACTCCAACATCATCTACATCATAAGAATATTTAATTCCTTTTTTGTTAAGAATTATCAGCAGCCAAAAACTTTTTACTCATTCTCCTAGCTGCAGCACGAGATAATAATAGTCTAAAAATGTATCATTCAATTGCGTTTCTCTTAATGAATTTTCTCCATCACTTCCATAAATGAGTACAATATAATTTTTTTCACTCCAGGTGAGCACCGTTATATATAATTGTTTTAATACGTTGGTTCTGATATATTCTATGTCAACTACAACTTTTCTGAGCCAGCAATGCGTATAAAACACCATGTAGAAAAACAAAACAAATAATTTTTGAATCAAAATATTGTTTTGTATTAGTCAATAATTAACTTGTTTAAATGTTTGTAACCCAATTTATTTTACTCTATTTCAAAACCTAAGTTCAATAATTATAAAATTTGCTTTCTGTGTGTTGTTTGTGGTCTTGGTAATTATTAGTCATTTTTTGCAAAATTAAGTCTTTTGCCTCTGCCAAAGTCCATACCTGTTTGCTACTCCATACACTACCTTTGTCCAAATTTGTATTCCAATATACTATCACAATATTGCAACACTCGGCCTTCTTCTTTGAGATATTTTGTAAAATGTTAAATACTTCTACTAGATCATCGTTATAACCGTTGTGTGTTTGTCGGCATATAAACTTGTATTTTCCCCCTTCTGACATTCGCAGTATTAACTTTCATTATTATTTTTTTCTATTTTGCTTCTCTTCTCTCATGCCTTTTTCGTCAATTGGAAAACTATTTACAGGCGCTATTTCTTTTTAGGAATAAAACAATATAGCATATGAGCTTATATAAGTTTGCACTTTATTTATCATTTTTATTTCGTTTACTCTTCACATATCACCATATGTAGCTTTTTTACAGAGTATACATTTCTTAAACTTATTGAAAGTTCAAAGTAATCACTTATAGAAGTTTAATTAAATCATGTAAAAATATTGATAATGTACATATGTTTATGTATTGTGTAATTATTTAAGACTAGATTTTAGACTTATTTAAAATTTGAGACATACCGATAACAAATTTGCATGGCAGATTTTTTTGTATTGACATTATTTTTAATTTACTACAATATTTAATACAAAATGCGTTGTTGGTCTCTATTTCTTTTCAATATTATACGTAAATAAGTACACATTACAATTATATACAGTATTTTCAACAAAATTTTTGAAATAAGCAGTTATTAATGTGTTGGCTTATACGAGGTACCTATTATTATTTATATTTGACTAAATATTTTCAGATATTTTTGATACATATAACTACAATTTGCTAGACAATAAACAACAATAAACAAAAATAACTGAAAATATTAGTTTCCACTCTTATTGAAATATATTTATTAGTACAGGCACCCTGAACAAATATGAGCTGCCAATTTTATTCGTGTATATTTATTGATAATCTAATTATTCCTTTATTAATTAATTTATTATGTTAAAGAAATGCGCTCCACTAAAAGTGTTCATAACTACTAACTGCACCTCTAGTTTTTATTCTAATCAATTAATTAACACTATTTACAAACTATGCTTTTCTTTTTTAATAATTATTTAATAATTAATGTACAGTATAACAGTTTAAATTGTATATTGTTAAAGACATATGTTTTACGTTTTTATAAATCATTTTAAAATTTGCATGCATCGACACAACTGTATGTAATAGAATAATATTAATTAATAGTAAATAAAAAATATGTTTTTTGTTATAATAACAGAACAATTTTTTTGTTGATTTACTTTTCACAATTGAAATTTATAATAATAATTGATAATTACTGCATAATAATTGCAATAGCATTATTAATTTAAAGTACGTATAAAATTAAAGCAAAACATTGATTAAATTGATTCTAAAAATTTAAAAATTAAAACTCCACAAATATAATAAGAAAAGTATTTTATTCAACTTATTCAAATTATCTTATTCACAAAACACACACACACATATATATATATATATATATATATATATATATATATATATATATATATATCACGCCTATGTGTCATTATCGATATAATGAGACATAGACGTCAAAATAATGACACATAGATGTTAAAGTATATATGGTTTGTGAAGATAAGTTGAATAAAATACTTATCTTATTATATTTGTAGAGTTTTAATTTGATAATTTTCAGAATGAATATACTTGAATTCCAACATATTTGGACATCAAATATTCAATCGATTAAATAGTTTATTTTATATTTTTCTAATAATTGTTAGAACATTGCTTTTTTTATTTTTTTAAACCTTTCGTTGGGCGCAGCTGGTCTATATTGTTATGCCCGAGGTTAAAGTAGGTTTATTACTATTTCTTATTTGGGATTAATTACTGAGATATTAAACTTATCTGCAAAATAAATAAGAATAAAAAAATTAAATTTTGTTTTACGCCCAAACAGCATTAATTAACTCATAAGTCAATATCAATGGGATAAATATGAAGTTTTATATAATTTGAAGCGAATTTAAAACAAACTAACATGACGTATATATCAATATATAATTATGCAGTAGTATGTCAATGTAGTAATTAGATAGATATTGATATACATACACATCATGTTATTTTTTTAAAGGAAGTGGATGAATTATTTTATTTACTAACAAAAATTAAAGTAAACCCACAAACATTCAAAATGTATTAAACGTCTGGGTATAACTAGCTCTCTATCTTAAGCAATCTACGCTTAGAACAAGCATTTAATTGAGTAAAAATTCATCTATAGAATCAAATTTACAAACAGATACAAAGTATTGGGATGGTGAAAGGTAATTTATAGACAACAAATTGTATATTGTTAAATAATAGTCAAGCGCCAAAAGTTTACAATCAACTATTCAGGTGTAAATAAACCTTTCTAATCGTTTTTTTTTCATAAAATGCACCGATTCAAAGTTTTAATCTGTATTATATTTTTTAAGTGGTTGCTGTTTCGACGCGTAATATTTACCGCTTGACACCTATCGAGCATATTTAATTATATTAGTAATAGTATTTGTATTTAATAGAGTTACTTTTAATCTTGTATTTGTATTTGTTGGAGTCTACCCATCAAATTCAGCTAAGTATGTGCGAGCTAAATTAAGGTTTCTTACTCTTAACATCTCTATCCAATAACTATAACAATATTGTATTTCAATGGAAAAAAACCTTACTCGGCCGCCGTTCCAAGTTTTCGCCGTGCTTTGGGCTTTGACGTTGATTTATTCTCGCAAATATTTGTAATCGACCGATATGCTATCCCACTGAGATTAATTATAATTAACCTATAATCATTCGTTAATATTTAGCTGGGAATAGGTCGTTTCTTACTTAAAGACGTTTTACACTTTGTTGAATTCTCCACGAAATTGCCCGAGCAATTCCACATTGAATAATAATATACGTGCAAGACGGTTGAACTTCAAGATTACGCTTGCTGGTTGAAAATTAGAATTCTATTTAATGTTCTGTAGAAACGACGCGAGCGGAGTGAATACTGATGCGCAGCAAATGAGCAATGTACAAATCCTGTGTTTGTTTAATTTAACCTTGATTTGTGGTAGTTTTGTTTTCCAATGTGTTAATTTTATTTATATTTATAATATCCCGAATAAGAAAGGAGGTTGAATATATTTAAAATAAAATCAGCTCTCAAAAGCACCATCTATTGGTTTTTCATATTGTCCTATCTTGAATTTAAGCTTGTGTGTAAAACAGGATTTGTATAATTCCACATAGAAACGGCTCATTGTGGAATTGCTCGGGCAATTCCATGAAAAATTCAACAGAGTGTACAACGGCCTTTAGTTGTATTTCAGAAACCCTTTTTAGAGATTAATTTACATTCTTTTTTGTATGGACGTAAATCAAATGTTGATAATATTTGAAATATTTGCCACTATAGTTTAAGAGGATACTATTTTGACAATAGGGCAGTATGTTAATATGCAGATAGATCTGGGAATGATTGTTAAATAAAAAGTCGAATAAATCTAGTTTTTATTAAAGCATATATTTTACTTTCCCAAAAAATATTGTGAGATGTCCTAACAATTAAAACAATAAAATTAATCAAACATTTCATTTTGAACGCACTGTTGTGTTTAAGAATTTTATTATCGATGTAGCCTAATATGCTTTTATCGCATATTTTATCTAATTAGCCGTCATACGTTTTTTAATCAATTGTGTATAAATATTTTCTTTCCATCACAGAATTATAAAATACTCACTTTTATTCAAATTAATCTATTTATGTCATTTTTATGTAATATACTACCACAACAATAATAAAGGGTATTTCAAAATAATTTATGTATTTGAGCAATATTATATATTTATCTGTTCTAAAGAATGTACTAGGTTCGACTTACTTGCCCAAATTATATAATACACTTTTAAATAAATCTGATGCAGATTTTAGCAAAAAATAGTAATAATTTATTCTGTTTCTGTTTGTGTTTTAGTGTAATGTATCAGAATAGAAATTTAAAGATAATAGTATTAACTACTATTAAAATCTAACGATGTATCACACACAAGCATGTGACATGTATGTGATAGAACAAAAAAAAATATGTCTTCAAAACATCAAATTATGGAACACTTTATCTGGAATGTGAGAAATTGTACAAATCTACAGCTGTGTAAATCATATAATATGATTAAAAATCAACGAACATGATAAAATATTCCATAATATATTTAAAATTATAACATAATTAAAAACATTTTCTATTGACGCTTATAATTTGTCATTTTAAATGACTGGTATCCTTACCAATATAATTTTCTAAAAGGCTTCATTCTCGTTATTGCACATCTACCGGCGCTAGGTATTACGTACTTTATGATTTTATTAATCTCATTTCTTAAATGGTGTAGTAAAATGTCTGTAACGTGTTGCAACTTAATTTACATGCTGGTGGTTGGTGAGATCAGTGGTATCACCGTTTGTGTTGGGTGCTGCCACTTCGCAACATAGTGTCTTCTTTACTTTAGTAGGCCAAAATTTCGTTAGGAAAAAGGCCGATACCATGCAGAACAGTTTGCACATCAACGGACAAAGGATGGCCTGATGAATCGTTGCGGCTATTCTATAATATGGTCCGCCAAATGGATCCAATATGGCTGGACATATCATATGATTTAAGTTGACTTGAGTTGGCTAAAAAAGAAAACATTATTAGTTCATTTTTTTAAATACATAAGTATACGTTTTCAAAGTCAGTTATTGTACATCAATTAAGTCTTTTGTTATTTTTGTATGTGTTGTTATTACATTATATATTTATATTACTTCTTATGTGCATGTTATATAAACATTAAGAGTTAAACTATGTCAAGTTGTATAAATGCTTTATTTGCTCAGTGTATTGAAATCTGGAATTCTCGTTAGTTTAGAATTCCAAATACAGTAGCGTAATGCGAAATCCCTTAAATGGAGTGACTAAAAGAAGTGATAACAATATTCAAATCACATCAAAATTCTACAATCGCTAATAACGTGCTATCATGCCATTTAGTATGGGGCGTGCGTCAATGCCCAGCTTTAAAGCTATTATAAAAGTATTTGGTACAAAAAACCAAAACTGGTAAACTATATGAAATAAAATAAAAAGTTGTACGTGCTGTACTGACTGCTTTGGTCTTGGATTGAATTTGAATAAGTAAAAACTTTGTAAAAATCCTAATACAAACTTTGCGGGTTTAACGTCAAATAAATATTAATTATAATTAGCCATAAAGTTAATTAATAAATTCACTAATTCTTTAAGTGCAATAATGTAACTTTGGCTGACTTGAAGTGTGCTATTGAAGTTTTTTCTACACAAATAAGTTTCTACGAACAAATGCAACATACAACTTAATATAAATTCCGAACTTTCTTTAAATCGCTAGACTAAGCAAACAGTTTGCTGATTTGCCTTGCAAAAAGAAAGAAAAGGTCGTATTAAGTATATCACAGACTGTGTTAATAATAAATAGAATCACGGTGTAAGTTAAGGATAAAAGGCATTAATAATAAGTCATTTATTGTCAACGACTAAGCTTTTGCTCAGGATTGTAAGTTTTTCAGAGTCTATAGAAGTAAAAAAGTTAATATAGTAAACACATAAATTACAATACAAAAACTGACAAACAACTAAAAAAGGAAACAATTGTTAGGACTACCTAATAATTAAAAATTATTATATATTATGTTTAACACATTGGACCGGTAGACGTTTTGTACCTTAACTTGGGGACCGCATGGCCACCGGTGGACATTTGTAAGATTTGGTTTTAGGTCCTCATGTCCATGGGTAGTCATGATATTTATTGATTTTTCTATTCAAACCTGTTCCGCGGTCTCAGAGGCAAGAGGCGAGTTGTGTATGAATCGGGCAGATTATTAAATTTACTGACAAATGTTACTCCAGATATTTTACTAATAAAATACGAGAAACATAATTCTGTCCCAACGAAGAATCTGCCGTGTTTGATGCTGTGCTTAACATGTCAAAATGCAAGTTTTGCTAAAATTATACATAATGTTATATTCGAATTCGTGTATAGTAAAATTAGCGGTAGCACTTGGAATATGCAAGGTTATTTAGCGTATTTTTTATCACACGCGTGTGCGTGCGCGCGTGTGTGTGAAAAAAATTGTCCAGCAAAAATGATTATAAAATTATAACTTATTTGTCTAAAAAGCAGATGAAGAATTTATGACGTACGCAATACACCCACCGAAGGCTCCTCCCCAAAAATATTTAGGATATTTACTCAAACAAGTAACCATGTTATTATTTTTTCCACAGGCGTTTGTGATATGTTGACATAAATGCACGAGTTAAATATTTGCAGGTTATGATAATTCAAATTTCGATTTTCTTTTTAATGTAGCAATCTTTATCAGCTTATCACACTGAGCTTTATTTAAGTAGCCTTTTCACCAATTTTACTATATTAAGAATTATTAACTTCTGTGATTATGTATGTGAATGTGAATTAGAACATTTTATCAGACT
>JARJEC010063941.1:0-10014 GCA_030264575.1 Tachinus sp. AB-2021 | reverse complement strand
GCTCTATGGTGCTAAACTCTCTCCAGAATCCTGCCTGTTCCTTAGCTTGATATAGTTCAAGTTTTTTCTCCAGCCGGTTTTTTAGTATTCTAGAGAAGATCTTGTAAATTTGAGAAAGCAGGCTTATAGGACGGTAGTTTGCTAGATTTTCCGGGTCTCCTTTTTTGTATATTAGGACTACGATGGCATTTTCGCATCCCTCTGGGATCATTACGTTAGTAAGGCATTTATTGAATAGTTCCTTTAGTTCTTTTATTACGGTTTCTCCTCCTGCTTTTATCATTTCAATTGATATATGGAGCTATAAGCAATCCATTTAAGATGTGGTGTGTAAAAATATACCACAACACTAGTTGAACTGATTTTTTCATTTTGTGGCATAATTCTGATAACACATCCCTCCAAAGGGTTAAATGATCAAAAACTTTACAATTTCTTTTTCAAATAACCAATTGGATTAAACGCAACCCATTTGAAACAGTCTTAAATAGTAAATAATAAAGCAATGGGAATCCAATAAAACTAATTAAAATATCTTTAAGTAAGCTTTGTTAAGCTTTATCGAGCTTATTGACGCAATTGCTTGCAATATTAATTGTAGTATTAAAATGTGAAATAAAATAAAACAGTTTATTAAGTTTTTACCACAAAAATATTTATTGAAAAATCAATATATTAACGACTTATGAAGGTCATTATCAAGTGTGAAAATGTTAGTAATTACCTGTTGGCACTAATTATACTGCTTGCGTTAATTTATCTGAGAGAATTATTGAATTGTCTGCCGTCTGTAAGTGTACTGGATGCAAATCGGACGAGATTTAAGCAATGCCGGTGAGGACACGCTGCGCAACAACTGATAGCGGCGAGGCCGGTTCTTTCAGATAAGGTAAAAAAGTGCGTGCGAGAGTTATTTTGCGAGAACGAATAACTTATTTAAAAAAAAAAACGAAATTAAACTTTACTTTATTTTGGAGAGCAAGGTGATCCACAACTAGATAATACATTGTTTACCTTACATTATATATGATTTAAATTGTTGAATAAGTGTTTTTGTGAATAACATGTTTTGACGCTTTACTAAGAATTTAGAAGAATCTGCTAATTACAATTATATTATATATCTAGCCTTGAGATATTATAACTCGAGCATTGAAATCAGATAACAAATCAAATACAAAACAAATTTTTATATTTAAATAAATTTATTTGAAAGATTAAATTTTGTTAGAATGATAATATAATTGAAGCAATAAAGCTTCAATTCAAATTTTAAAGAGTTGCAATTTTTTAATTGAAATAAATCGCGAAATATGTTTGTTCTGCATATATTTGAGTATGCAAATTGAAATTGTGGCCCCGAGGTCTTGAATTTTGTAATGATTTTTAAGTAGGATTTTATTATTGAAAGGCATAAATGTAATTGAAAAGTACTTTTTATAACATATAACAAAATGATAAAATTCAGAATTGCCAATTTAATATAAATTAATTTTAGCTACAATAAGAATATTTTATTATCTTAAATTGGCAACCCTACAATTGGCCATCTTGTTTTAGCGCAGATAAGAAAAACTTAGTTAGTGATTAATTTTTTGTTGTGTAAATATTATTGAAAAAAGTTGATGGAATGATGCAAATTTTTGCAAAAAGCAGCCTCAGTATGTATCAAAAGCAAAATGCTATCTGCCCGCATTGCGGATACATTTTCAACTGCGGCGAGAGTGTACATACAAATGACATATGGAAGACATACGATGTTATTTAGTTAATATTTTTGGCATTTCAACCTAAAAGATTATTATTGCCTAAAGACATACAGAATATTTTTGGTAAGCATATAATGTTTGCGTAATAGAAGGTAATTTAAAACAAAAGTGCTCTTATATGTGAATTGTGTGCTTGTAGAACTTCTTCGCTACTAGAAATTTTGCTGCAATATACGAAATTATCCCTTTTTGCCGAAATTAAACGATTTTTTACAAAATTAATTACGTTTTCACTCCTGGAACAGTAAATGTCCATCATCAATGAAACATTCTCTCAATCCAATTACATCCAATTCATAAAACGAAGCCTCTGCACCGCAGTTAAACGGCAACGGTTATTTCACTTCTTTTTTATTATCCTCCTCACTATAAACTTTCATTAAGTTTAAAATAATGGAAGGCAACCTAATAGGGAAGAAATGTGGTAATAGCACGAGGCGATGCTATTAGCATAAATCAATGTTTGTAATACAATATATATGTAGCCCACCTGTCGAAGAAGTTAAAAGCCAATCAATCACCCGGGAAACAATCAGAATGCCACCTGAACGGGAAAAAAACCTATCGTTATTTATTGCGCGGAGGTGGAAATTGTTTTCGAAAAACGTTTGATAGCGCAAATTTTTATGTGCAAGGAAAGTATAAAAATAAGTCGTTTCATTGTTGTTGTTATGGAGAGTCGGTTTGGAAAAAATGAAGCACGATGATGACTACGGCTTTATTAATGCGCCGTGTCCATCAAGGATGGAATCGGTTGGCATTCTTCATTTTTCAGGACGCACAAAGTGAAATCCATTACACCTGTGCAGGACGCCGCCCCCCGGGGGTGGACCAGCAATTAGGGGGCGCAGCAGGATTAACGAGATATGTCAGTGGGCCGACACACTCGCTTGTGATTGTTACCACTTCTTGATTTCAAATGGGGCCACGTTTATAATAGATCATCGGTTCTTAAGTTCTTAAATTTTCTATTTGTTATCTGCTCGAAACAGATTCCAATGTTTTAACAAGGAATTTTCACATATTCCATTCAGGCATAGTTTACATTCTCACTTACTTTTTCATACATAAGGTTATAATATTGTTGGATTACAAAATAGATTTAAAGAATTGTTTAAAAGCTAAATAAAAAATTTGAAACAATAAATATTTGGGCCCAATTAACAATTTTACTATATTTGTCTTTTATTTAAAATAAATAAACTGTTTCAAAAATTGTTTGAAAAATTGCTTAAAAAAATGTTGACACTTTTATTAACATATTTTGATTTTTTTTTATTTATTTTGTTTTTTTAATTATTCGATATTTTTCTATAGATTTTTTTCCGGTTTCTTGTTTTTTTTTACTTAACGTTTATTTTATATAAAAAAATCAACTTTTGAACAAAATAGAAAACAGAAACTTTAACTGTTTTAATTTTTTACCGTTCTTTTTACTTTTTGCTTACATAAAAATTTTTTTTTTTAATAAATTTCTAAAATTGCTTGAAAAATTGTTACAAAACTTAAAAAATTATTTCAAAAATTGTTTGGAAAATTGTTTGAAAAATTGCTTCAAACTTTGTTTTAAAATTTGTTTGAAAAATTGTTTGAAAAATTGTTTGAAAAATTCTTTGAAAAATTATTTTCAAAATTGTTTTTAAAATTGCTTAAAAATGTTGATACTTTTATTAACATATTTTGACAATTTTTATTTTGCTTTTTTAATTATTCGATATTTTATGCAGTTTCAATTTTTTGACTTTCTATGGAATTTTTTTACATTCTTTTCAGGTTTCTTGTTTCTATTTTTTACTTAACGTTTGTTTTTATAAAAAAAATCAACTCTTGAACAAAATAAAAAACAGAGACTTTTACTGTTTTAATCTTTTACCGTTTTTTTTTACTTTTTGCTTGCATCGAAATTTTTTTTTTAAATAAATTTTGAAAAATTGTTTGAAAAATTGTTACAAAACTTGTTTCAAAAATTGATTCAAAAATTATTTAAAAAATTGCTTCAAACATTGTTTTAAAATTTGTTTGAAAAATTGTTTCAAAAATTGTTTGAAAAATTGTTTGATAAATTGTTTGAAAAATTGTTTTCAAAATTGCTGAAAAAAATGTTGATACTTTTATTAACGTATTTTGAGATTTTTTATTTTGTTTTTTTTTAATTATTCAATATTTTATGCAGTTTCAATTTTTTGACTTTCTTTGAATTTTTTTACATTTTTTTCAGGTTTCTTTTTTGTTTTTTACTTAACGTCCGTTTTTATAAAAAAATATCAACTCTTGAACAAATTCAAAAACAAAAATTTTAACAGTTTAAATTTTTTTCGTTTTTTTACATTTTGATTGCATCAACATTATTTTTTAAATAAATTTCAAAAATTGTTTGAAAAATTGTTTAAAAAATTGTTTGAAAAATTGTTTAAAAAATTGCTTCAAACATTGTTTTAAAATTTGTTTGAAAAATTGTTTGAAAAATTGGTTCTAAAATTGTTTTAAAAATTGTATCAAAAAATGTTTGAAAAATTGTTTAAAAAAATGTTTCAAAGATTGTTTTGAAAATTGTTTGAAAAATTGTTTTAAACATTGTTTTAAATATTGTTTCAAAAACTGATTCAAAAATTGTTTCAAAAATTGTTTCAAAAATTGTTTTAAAAATTATTGGACAATTGGACACTTTTATTAACACACTTTGACATTTTTAGTTTATTGATTGATTTTGTATTTCTTAAATTATTCGATATTTTATGCAGTTTAAATTGTTCGAATTTCTATGACATTTTTCAGGATTCTTATTTTATTAACTTTTTTTTTCATGCAACATTTGCTTTTATAAAATAAAATCAACTCTTGGATAAAATAAAAACAGAAAATTTAACTGTTTCAATTTTTTACCGTTTTTTTTTACTTTTTGCTTGCACCAAAAAAATTAAAGAAAAATTAATTTATATGCATTATGAATTGTGTACTTAGTAACGGTCGATTCTATCAATTTTCATAAATTTAAATATTTTGCATAACAAAAATAAGATTTTTGTTTGTTTTTTATTAACTAAAAAAAAATTGAATGCAAGTCAACAAATGAGAAAAAAATCCTTAACGCTAGTAGTTTTATAAATGTATGGATCCGGCAGGATCAGGCCGGATCCGGTTTTGGTCCGGTTCAGGCTATTATTTATGTTTATGGATCAGGTATCCGCTTCCGGCCAAAAAGTGAATCCGGCTGCATCACAAGTTATATTATTATATATTAAAGATAATTGTACTATAAATCAAACTTTACCAATATTATTAAAATGTAATCCGCCCACCCACCTACCCAGTTGTTGTGGCACAAAAAGATTGGATCCACCCACTATTATTTTGAACATATAACAGCATAGAAATAAAACTTTAGCAATATTATTAAAATATAACCCGCCCACTTGTTCTGTCACCAAAAGATTGGATATTATATCCACCTACTATTATTTTAAACATATAATAGCATAGAAATGAAACTTTAGCAATAATATTAAAATATAACCCGCCCACCCACCCACCCACTTGTTGTGTCACTAAAAGATTCGATATTATATCCATCTACTATTATTTTGAACATATAACAGCATAAAAATGATACTTTAGAAATAATATTATAATATAACCCGCCCACCCACACACCCACCCACCCACTTATTGTGTCATCAAAAGATTGGATATTATATCCACCTAATATTATTTTGAAAATACAACAGCATAGAAAGACGTAAATATTAGTTGTCAAACAATAACAAAAAGTAAGGTTAATTTATCCCAACTTTTGATGACACAATAACTGGGCGGGTGGGCCCATAAATTAAAACTATTAATAAATAATAATAAAATTCAAAGATTCTGCAGACATTTTCATTAAATCATTTTCACAATTCAAATGACAGTTGAAAAGTGTACAATTGCCTGCCACTCGTGGTTAAAGTGTCGTTTGATTTTTTTTATTGTAAATTTATTATTTTTAAGTAATTTATTATAATTTGTTTCGCTCTATTTCTATTTTTATTGTAACACATGTATCGTTTCCTTTATTTTATATGTAGATATTTTCCTGTAATTGGATTTTTTTGTCTGTTGGAAAATAAATATTACTATTATTATTATTATTAGGTATAAAAAATCTATTAAAAAGATCACTAATTACAATAATTATTCAATAAATATATAGCATTTCTCAAAAATTCTTTTGTGGTTTTCTTGATTTTTAAAATTCATCTTTTACTATGCTCCCTCCGTGACAATATATTTAATTGTCTCAATATTTTTCCACATTATATATTTTTTTAATTTGAAGAAATTCTGTTTGGATTCTTAAAAATAATTCCAAATATTTTGGAATTTATTTGTTAGCTGCGGTAGTTTGAAAAATCGCAAAATGAAAACCGACGTTTTTAATTAAAATTTGTGTGCAAAACGCAAAAATTATTATTAATGTTTTTGCAACATTATATATATATATATATATATATATATATATATAAATATATAAGCATTATATAGCATTATATAACTATATTTACACCGAGGTCTTTATTTTACCTTTTCTATCAATATATAATAATTATATCGGTGTAAATATAGTTCACAATTTTAATTTAAAAGAATTGCAAAATTTATATTGAACTGAGTCGTGATATATATTTATAATATATTATTGTTATTACGTGTAAAAAATCGATTAAAAATATCACTAATTACAATAATTATTCAACAGCATTTCTCAAAATCTCTTTTGTAATTTTCACGATTTTTAAAATTCATCTTATATCTCCCTCCGTGACAATATATTTAATTTTCCCAATACTTTTCCACGCTAAATATTATTTTAATTTGAAGAAATTTTGTTCGGATTCTTAAAAATAATTCGAAATATTTTGATAGTTTTGCCCGAGTTTGACCGACATTTTCAATTAAAATTCGTGTGCAAAACGTAAAAATTATTGTTAAAGTTTTTGCAACATTATAAGCAATTTTTGTTAGGATGTTAAAGTAACAAAATTTTCAGCCAACCTGAGATAATAAAATATTTTTATAGATTTATTGAAAAAGTTAATTAAACAATTAAATAAAAACTTGGACAGTGTTTAGATTTTATTGTTAGTTTCGTTTTTATTGCTGTGAAGATGGAAATGTTCAGTCAGGAAACGGATTGTAATTTATGTGCGGTGGCCGCCTCCCCCTCTTGGAAACATATCAAAATTGGAATGATAAGAATGTAAATTGTAGTTCATTTAATAATCCAATCAGTGAGAACTGTCTCGATACAAATATTTATTCCTCCCAGTACCTCCCCCTTGCTCATTAACCGTCCTGCATCAACCGTCAAAAAGTTCTTCATCTAATGGACCAGTTTGCCTCGAATCATCGCGATACTAAACCAACCCACGCAATTTTTCTATTAGCCCAAACCGGAGCAATAAATTACTCGCACGATAATAAATATTATTTATATTTAATTAATTTTTTGCCGTCGTAAAATTGGCCTAATGAAAACATCCAGCTAAAAAATAAAATAATTTTTACGCGTTGTAAAATAAGCCACTGACATGTGTCATAAAGTGATTTCAGGTAGTGGCCCTTATATAGGTGGACGTGAGTTCCCTTTTTTCATACGTTTTTCGTAATCGTAAATCTACCCATCTGCAGAAGAAAAAATCTCGAAGACTATTACAAGACGGTTTTATTGCGTCTCCCACTTGCATTTGTTAAATTCGCCCGGAATTAATAACAACGCAATCTTTTTAATCTCCATCAATATTAATGCGCCGCAAGCAAATAATATAAAAATTTAGTGGGCAATGTCTTTTAGTGTGTCGTAAAAATGTTGTCAGCGAATGTAATTCGGTGGCTCGATCCATTTCATTAACTCCGGAATAAGTGTCAATTGATAACAATCGGCATTTACAATTCAGATCGAGGGACATAATGAAACAATGCGTGAATGCATTATGTATGTTATGCTAAGTCGGTTTCACCTAGTTTTTGAAATATTCCTTTTATTTGATTTATTATTGGGAAATTTATTTATTTTGTTAGGGCGATGATTAAATAATGGT
The DNA here is from genome assembly GCA_030264575.1 of Tachinus sp. AB-2021. NCBI lineage: Eukaryota > Metazoa > Arthropoda > Insecta > Coleoptera > Staphylinidae > Tachinus > Tachinus sp. AB-2021. The sequence goes on along the minus strand of JARJEC010063941.1, from coordinate 2,168 downwards.
GACTAGTCTTCGGGTAGGCACCACCTGCCACGGTTTTTTCGGCACCGCGGGGTTTTCACGTCATCCCTTAAGTGTTGCGCGGTTTGACTTCGCGCCCTGCAACACTGAGGGGGTGCCTGCCATGATTATACCTTGTCATTGTTAGATATATGGTATAAGGATCACAATTATGCCGCCGGTAGGTGGAATTCCATTTGAATAAATATTTTTATAACATTTAAAAATATTTGTTCGTTGGGGGTTGGGTCTATATAATTCACGATTTTAACCTCACACCAATTGCATGTTATTTAACCGCATTTTTATTTAAAATATAAGAATATATTTTATACACAGTTGAAAAATAAATTAGGTTGCATAATAAAAAACAAACCAAGTAAGTTTAGTACAAAAATGTTTGCGATGGCTAAAATAAATAATTTTTTTTAGAATTTAAACAGTTTACAATATATTTCACAATTTTTTAAAATTAGCACATATCGATTGTTAAAATGAAAAACCACCAAAGAAATATTTCGGTCAATTCAATCTTTACTTAAATGTGATTTAAAAAAAAATTTATGAAAACATATTTTTTTTAAACATTTTTTGCTAAAAAAATTTTAAAGTATTTCTGTCATTGATATTTTGAGACAATTAACGTTTTAAAAATTGTGACATTTTGTGACATTTTTTTGCGTAGATTTTTAACGTACTTTTGTCATTGATATTTTGAGACAATTTTTAACGTTTTAAAAAGAATTCTCATCATTTTTTTTTGACATTTTGTAAAATTATGTAAAGATTCATTTTGACATTATATGATATTTGGCAACGTTTCTTGACGTGTTTGTATTTTACAATTAATTCTGAATATTTTGCAAACCATTTAAAAACAATAATCCAATTTCACGTTGCTACAAACGGTCAGTATTACGTCCAGCAAATTGTTTCACTCTTCATAAGCGCTCATCAGTGCACCTTAGTGATTTCAGCATAGCAAGAAATCAAAAAAAATATTGATTTCTGTATCTTGACGAAACATTTTTAAAATATTGCTAAATGTAGTTTTAATTATAATGCAATTGGCTTTGTGGGAAACATATAAAATATTATTATTGTTATTATTATTATTATTATTATGATAATTATTATTTATTAATAGTTTTAATTTATGGGCCCAACCGCCCAGTTATTGTGTTTTCAAAAGTTGGGACAAATTAACCTTACTTTTTGTTATTGTTTGACAACTAATATTTACTTTCTATGCTGTTGTATTTTCAAAATAATAGTAGGTGGATATAATATCCAATCTTTTGATGACACAATAAGTGGGTGGGTGGGCGGGTTTTATTTTAATATTATTTCTAAAGTTTCATTTCTTTGCTGTTATATGTTCAAAATAATAGTAGGTGGATATAATATCCAATCTTTTGGTGACACAACAAGTGGGTGGGTGGGTGGGCGGCTTATATTTTAATAATATGGCTTAATTTTTTTTTCTATGCTGTTATATGTTCAAAATAGTAGTGGGTAGATATAATATCCAATCTTTTGGTGCCACCAACCGGGTAAGTGGGTGGGCGGATTACATTTTAATAATATTGGTAAAGTTTTATTTATAGTACAATTATCTATAATATATAATAATATAACTTGTGATGCCGCCGGATTCATTTTTGGGCTGAAGAGGATACCTGATCCATAAACTAAAATAATAGCCTAAACCGTACCAAAACCGGATCCGGCCTGATCCTGCCGGATCCATACATTTATAAAACTATTAGTGATTTTTTTCTCATTTGTTGACTTGCATTCAATTTTTTTTAATAAAAAAACAAACAAAAATCTTATTTTTTTAAGCAAAACATTTAAATTTATTTAAAATTTTTTTTTTGATGTTAGCAAAAAGTAAAAAAAACGATAGAAATTACAGTTAAATGTTCTGTTTTTTATTTTGTTCAAGTTGATTTTTTTTTATAAAAACAAACGTTAAGTAAAAAGAAACGTTAACAAAATAAGAATAATAGTAGGTATTTTATTTATTCATCACAACAAATCACCCATTGTCAAAATAATTAGAACATCATCATTCATTCGTTATTATATTTGTGGAGTTAATTTTATAATTTTCAGAATAAATATTTTTCCACCATATTCGGACATCAAATATTGAATCTTACATTTTA
>JARJEC010063888.1:0-20101 GCA_030264575.1 Tachinus sp. AB-2021 | reverse complement strand
TGTCCTTGTCCGGGTCCGACCACAAAAGATCGCACAGCAGTCCCTGATCTGGCACGTCCGTCGGCCGCATTATCCTCCTGATCTGTTCCATCGATTGCAGATCAGGACTCAAACCTTACGAAAAAGTTGGAATTGAAAAACGTTTACTACAAAATTATGCTCACTGAAAATATTTTTAGGTTATGTCTCAAAAATAACCTTATTAGCAAAAAGTCAAGGATTTCAAAAAGATTTTTTTAGGTTGAATTAACTTCTAATATTTTCTGGTTAGGTTAGATTTATTTAATTTACTAAAATCTCAAAAATTGGTGGTTTTTGAAAATATTTTCAACTTAAGTTAGATCCCGAAAATACTTTTGGGGCGAGACCAACAAATTCTAACCTGACCCGAGACTCAAGATTTGATACTTTCTGAAAATATTTTCAGGTTAAGTTGGGATTCAAAAATACCTTTAGGTTAGGCCAGCAAATTGTAACCTAACGTTACAAACATGTTAGAAATAAAGTACGTTTATCAAAAATTAAAGATTTGATGGTTTCTGAAAATATTTTCGTAAAGAAATTGCAGGTCCAACCAAAAAATATTTTTCTTTTCGCACAATATTTTTGGCTAGATTAACAAATTGTATAGAATTTAGAAAAAGAAAGCCCTAATGCCCGCTCAACTATTGCGTTACCTAAAAAAATTGATGTTTTACAAGTTTTTCAAGTAAAAAATCCGCCCGACTATTGCATTATCAAATTTCTGGATGACGCAATAGTTGGGCGGGTCATTATAGTTAAAACTACCTACATGATAGTTTTTCTTTAGGTATCCCACTGAGCCAATCAACTATTTATTGTATTATCCAATTTCTTAATAACGCAATAGTTGGGCGGGCGGGTGGGTCACTACAGAAAAAACTACCCGTGCAAAAGCTTTTCTTTAGATAATGCACAGGCCAGCCCAACTATTGTATTATTAAATCCTTCTATGATGCAATAGTTTAATGGGTAACTATAGTTAAACTACCTGTACAATAATTTTTCCTTAGGTAAACCACAGATTCACTCAACTGTTGTATTATCCAATTCAACCCAATAGTTGGGCAGGCGGGTGGTTCACTATCGTAAAAACTATCTGTACAATTGTTTTTAGTTAGGTAACCCACACAATTGTATTACATAATTCCTTGATAGCGCAATAGTGAGGAGGGTGGGTAGGTTACTATTGTTAAAACTACTTTTGCAATAATTTATCTTGAAATAACCCCCAAACCCACCCACCTATTGTTTTATCGTTATTGTTAAAACTACCTGTGCAATAGTATTTCTTTAGATAACCCACTGATCGACTATTGTATTATCCTTGACAACACAATAGTTGGGCGGGTAGGTGGGTAACTATCGTAAAAACTATCTGTACAACAGTTTTTAGTTAGGTAACCCATCCAATTGTATTATATAATTCCTTGATAGTTCAATAGTTAGGTTAGGTTAAGTTAGGTTACTATTGTTAAAACTACTTGTGCAATAATTTTTCCTTAGATAACCCACAAACCCACCCACCTATTGTTTTATCCAATTCCTCGATAGCGCAATAGTTAGGAGGTTGGGTCGGTCACTATTGTTAAAACTTTATGTGCAATAGTTTTTGTTTAGGTTAGACCACACAACTAATGTCTTATCCTATCCTTGTTGGTACGATAAGTTGGGGGTGTCATAAAAACTACCTGTGCATTAGTTTTTCTAAAGGTAACCAACCCACCCGTCCAACTTTTACAATAAATTACACCCAACTATTGCGCAATCAAAAAATTGAACAGCGAACCCATCCGAGATGTTCATAATTTTCTAATTGGAAAAGAAAGTTTTAAAATCCAATCTCTAAATAATAGAAGTCGGGCAGTCGGCGGTCTATCAAAAAATTGAACATTGAACCCATCTGAGATGTTCGTAATTTTCTAATTGGAAGAGAATGTTTTAAAATAAAATCTCTAAATAATACAATGGTCAGGGACGGGTAGGTCATTAAAGCATTAACTAGCGACACAGATTATTTTTGAAACCCATCTATGGTGTTATCAAGAAATTGGAGAATACAATAGTTGAGCGAGTGGGCGGGTTAAGAAGTGATAAAAAACTACAGAATAAATAATTTTTACCTACGCAACTATTACGCGATTAATACAATAGTGGTTGGTCGTTCGCAAGGATCATAAAAAATGCTGGACATTTTTAAAAGAAATTAATTTTCTGATAAAAATTATCCCGCTCATTCGCCCAACCCGATCATTGCAATACCAAAAAAATTAATACCAACATTGTTGAGGGGGGGGAGGCAAGTTAACCGTTAACTACCACCAATTTATGTTGCCCACCCGATTGTTACACGATAAATTTAAACAGTTTATTTTTCAATTTTCACTTAACGCGTTGACTGCCACGCCAAAAAATCACAAATACGTCTTGGGGCCGTACTAGCATTTTAAGCTTCAAAACCAAATCTACCGTGAATCATATATATAAATTGTTCGGTGCCGGAGCCAAAGTACATGCGAGTTTTTATTAACTCAAGCGGCAGCCAATGTGTTAATTAACGCAATTTATCAACTTTCGGTGATTTTTTTGCTCAATCGACATAATTTACGGTAAATAATTCGTGGTCTAACCTAAAAATATTCTCGAATTGTTTCACGGCCTAATAGCTGGGCGTAGTAAAAATAAAATAAAACCATCGAATACCCATCCTAAAAATATTCTCAATTTTTTTACGGCGCAATAATTGGACCTGTGGGGCCACTATAGCAAAAAAAAACTATTCGTTGCAGATTGACATCAAAATACTTTCATTGAAAATTAAGCAATTAAAGCATCGTTCAACTGAGATTTTAAAGCGACACCATTAATAAAGTAATAAACGCGACATGCGTTTATTCAAAACGACAATTGTTGCGACGCTTTTTCCCAATGAGAACACGCCCCAAAATGCATCGATTGAAATATTTAAGGTTAAAGGTAATTACCTCCGTGGCAACAGAATATTTTCTCATCGACGATGGCAGCTACAGGCAGACAATTGAAACAGTCGGTGAACGTCTTCCACAATTTAATGTTGTACCGCCGTTTACACTCGTCGTAGAATCCGTAAATCCGATTGATGGAAGCGCACTCGTGGTTGCCGCGTAACAAAAAGAAATTCTCCGGGTATTTAATTTTGTAAGCGAGCAGCAGGCAAATGGTCTCAAGCGATTGCTTGCCGCGATCGACATAGTCCCCAAGGAAGAGGTAGTTGGATTCGGGCGGAAAACCGCCGTATTCGAACAGACGCAGCAGGTCGTAGTACTGCCCGTGTATGTCACCTAAAAATCAACGGTTAGCTTGCGTTCGAATCAATCGAACAGTTCGGACTCACCGCATATCTTCAGTGGTGCCTCGAGTTCGAGGAGGATCGGTTGGCTGAGGAAGATCTCTCGACTCTTCAGACATAACCCCCTAATTTCATTCTCTGTGAGTTGTACATTTTTGCCAGGTCGTGCTCCGCGTACTGCAACATTGATAAAGGTAAACAATTAGCGGCTTCCGTGTTGTGTTGTTTTTTTTTTAGGCGTAACCGCTGGGAGAGGGCGACGCCATTATTGTAAAAACAGTCGCTGACCTTCAAATCCTAAATATTTCTATTTACCTTCAAGTAATCGGGCGATAATACTGTCGATATTTAGCTGGGACTTATCGGCCTCCGCCATCTCACTCGGTGCACACCAAATAAACACTTATTTCTTTAAGATGGGGCCGATATTTTTAGATTTCCTAACGAGCTTGACTCGGGATAAACAAATTATTTCTTTGACGTACGGCGGAGGACTGCTCAGGGCTGCCAACGGCCCTCACAAAAACATTGCCCGACTAGACCTCCATAAAAGTGTTCGTACGCTCTCAACAAATTAATTTGTTAATGCAAAACAGTTTCTAAGCACAAAAATCGCAATTGATCTTGCTTTAGTTCAGCACGAATAATATAATCCCGAGTTGAGGACCTTTACAACTACCCGCAATTTCGCTCCGCTACGTTGCGCTACCTGCGCCTCTCCGTCACTGCCAACTGTCACCCCATATGCCAACCTAAAAATCCAATTTAATTAAACAATTTATTTATTAAATATACAACTTTTAAATTAAAATTAAGGCTTTAATTTACCCCTGCATATATTTATCTTAACTTAAAACAATTTTATATTCGCACAAAAATAATACTTAAAAATGCAGGACCGGCTTAGATTCATGATTTATCAAACGGCATCGAATAAAATGTTTCTTAATTAGCTCTACTAGTAAGGAGGTTAAATTATTTTACTTAATATTTTATTAAAATAGCAAATTATTGTACAATAAGCATTGTATTTGCAGAAATACTGCTAGAAACGAAATCAATTTCAATTAAATCAAGTTACGGCCCTGCTAATTTAATTTTGCTATAGTTGGAAACCCTGCCAATAGAACTCGAAGCTAGCTGCAGTAATTTTAAATGTTTTAAAGTTTGACATCGTGTACATTTAAATGAAGTTGGTTGCGATGCGGTTCTCAAACAAGCCAACAATAAAGTTATCAACCGCAATTTTCAATATAAATAAATAATCAAGCTAAAATGGATATCAGCGAGGAATTAAAATCACTGGAACTAGCAGATGCTATCTTCAAAGATATAAAATTCTATGTGAGCGGACAAGTCCACGAAAAGGTAAGCACATAACCTCAAACAATCCAATTAATACAAACAAATTTACAAAAACAGGCAATCGAATTGTTAAAAAATGGAGGGGCCGAAAGGATGAACTATTTCACCGACTACGTCACCCACCTGATATGCGGAGAAGATTGCGAAGAAACCGACCTCTCCGATGCCACAGACATTTACGAAATCCCGCCGCTTACGGAAAAATGGATTTACATATCGGCCCAATTAAAAACCCTGGTCAACACGAAACCATTTATATACAATCCCGTTAAACTGTTGACCAATCTGAATTTCACTTTTTCACGCCCGGGCAAAGATCGTAACAATCTATGGGGAATTATAACCTACTACGGCGGCTCGGTACAGTTAAACATGAACAATTCCGTGACGCATTTAATAACGGCCCAGATCGAAAGCGAAAAATATAGGCGTGCGATGGAAACGGGATCGATCGAGATCGTAACGCCCGATTGGTTGTACGAGTGCGTTAAAAATAAGGCGTTGGTGCAGACGGCGATGTTCCATCCGAAATTGGTTTTGTATCCGAAGGTTGTTAAGCGTCCCGATACGACTTCCATAACCGGTTTCGAGCCGGAAATCTTGGATAAGGAACAGGATAGCGGGGACGCGGCCGATTCGACGCAGGCTTTGTTGGAGAAATTGAAGCAACGGATGCCGTGGAATCAGCCGGCCGAGCCGCCGCCCAACGTCGTCGCGCCAAGTTTCACCGGCCAGAAAAGCGAGCAGAGGATTTTCAGTCCGGCGGTTAGTACTGCCAACCAGGTTCCCAGGAGCATCGTGCATCACACGGCACAGCAACCGCAACAGCAGCAATTCGTCCAGCAAACCAATTACCAGAGCAACACGCCCAATTTTAATAGGATTTTGGAGCAGCTTCAACAGCGCCCCAACATACAAGGCATCAACCGTATGACGCAGCAGCAATTTTTGCAGAAACAGCAATTGTTGCAGCAGCAACAAAACCAACAGCAAATTCAACAACAGCTGAATCAGCAGCAACAAAATCAACCGCAACAGAACATCGTTCAAAGACACATTCTCAAACAAGGCCCCGGCGGGCCCTTGCTTCAGCAACAGCAACAACAACTAATCCGGCAACAATTGGCCAATCCGCAAATGATGCAGCAGAATCAGACGAAAATGATCCAACAACTGCACAGCCAACAACAGCAACGCATTCTAGTAACACAGCAAGGACAACAGAATATGATCCTGCAGAAGCAACAATTACAGCAACAGCTCAATCTTGAGCAAGGCAATCAACCGATTTTGCAGCAACAACAGCTCAATCAAACAATCATTCAACAACCGATGTTGCAGCAGCAGAATCTGATCAACCAACAACCGATTATGGTGTCGCAGCAAAATATCATCAATCAACAGCACTTGATCAACCAACAGCAGCAACAAAATCAATTGTTAACTCAGCAACAACAATCGGGTTTGATTAATCAAGATCAGCAACAATCTGAATTGACCAATCAGCAGCAAGCTGGCACAATCAATCAACAACAAGGAGTCATCAATCAACAACAATCGGGGGTCATCAATCAACAGCAATCAGGGCTAATAAATCAGCAATCAGGAGTAATCAATCAACAGCAACCGGGATTGATCAGCCAACAATCGCGTTTGATTAATCAAGCTCGATTGATGAACCAACAACAACCCAACTTGATCAACCAACAGCAACAGCTCGGCTTGATCAATCAACAACAGGTTGTCATCAATCAACAACAACCCGGGCTAATTGGCCAGCAACAACCCGGCCTAATCAATCAGCAAGGACTGATCAATCAATCGCAACAACAACAGGGGATTATTAATCAAGCGGGGATTATAAATCAACAAGGATTGATTACGCAGCAACAAGGTAATTAAAATTTGCAATTAAAAATGATAAATGTTACATTTGCTCCCACTGGCGGACAATTAAAAATTGTTTAATTTCAAGGTATAATTGCGCAACAGCGTGGGATAATCACTCCACAAGGAATCATCCCGCAACAACAGCAAAATATTATATCGCAACAACAGGGAATAATCAACCAGCAACAGCTCAATCAAGGCTTAATAAATCAGCAAGGTATTCCCGATAATATTAACCAACAACAAGAGGCTATAATAAACCAGCAGCAACAACAACCAGCGGGTATAATAAACCAGCAACAACCGGGGTTGATCAATCAACAGCAGCAACAACAACACATTGTCATTTCAAGCAGCCAGCAATTGAATCAACAAAACGTTATCACCCAACAGAATCTGATGAATCAGCAACAATTTGGCGGGATGCAGCAGCAGCAACAACAGCAACAAACCAAGATTATTCAATCGCAGTTTGGGCAGCAGCAGATAATAACGTCGAGCAATCCGACGGGCCAACCATTTGTAAGTAGCTCTAGCAACAATTTCCAACAACAGCAACAACAACCGCACTTCATTCAGAATCAGTTTGGCCAACAACAGCAGCAACCGGCGCCCCAATTAGTGCAGGTCAATCAGAACCAGTTTGTGCAGCAGCAGCAGCAGCAACAACAACAACCGCAAGGCAATTTGCAAATAATCAATCAGCAACAGATTATACAGAAGCCGCAGCATTTGTTAGTTAACCAACAACCGGGAAATCCGCCATTCCAGCAACAACAACCCGGCGCCAATCCGCAACAAAGACCCGTCTGGCAAACGCAAATTAATATAAGGCACCCGGGCGGAGTCGTGCAACAAGGTGCTAGGGTGCAATGGGCAGGCGGCACGCAAATACAACAACCGGTGCAACGGCAATATATACAGCTGGACGCGCAAACACACCAACAGTTGCAACAGATGGCCCCCGAAGAGCGCGCCCTTTTCGTGCAGAAATTGCAAAAACAACGTATCCTGCTGCAGCGCCAAAGGTCGCTACAAATGCAGCAACAACATGGCGGACACATCTTGATTCGAAGCAACGGCCCGGTGCCACAAGGTTTATCTCCGCAGCAACAGCACATGTGGTTGCAGCAACAGGCTAACAAGCAAGGGATCGTTTTGCAGCAAAACATCGCGCAACCGCAGCCCGCCCCCACACCACAACCGGTGCAACAGCAGCCGGTGCAAAATATTCCGCCCCCGGCTCCCACTCCTCATCCACAACACGGTTTAAGCCCGATACAACAACCGCAACCGGCCCCACAGCAACAACAACAACAACCGTTCAACGATCAGACTTTGCAATTGCAACGCCAACAATTGAGATTGCAGCAGTTGCAGATGCAACGAGAACAGGCCCAGAAAAACGCCAGCATTCCGCAACAGCAACCATCGCCGATGCAACAAGTGAGGACCCCGCAACCGGTCGAAAACAGCACACCGACTGTCGACGCCGCCCAACAAAGTTCCCTGGTCAATGCCAAAACCAAAACGGCTTTGGCTAACATGCTGAGCATCCGATTGCAAAGCGGCGGCTCTGCGATGGGACCCGGGCCCGAAACAATCGCAGAACCGAGCGCCGCGGGCACATTAAGGTGAGCATAGCTTAAAAAAACTAAACATTAAATTAATTAAAAAATAAATTAACGCAGATTGATGACGGCCCAACACAACGCCGCCCTCAATTCCAACAACAGGGCCCAGGAAATTTTGGCGCTGCAACAACGCAGGGTGTTAAATACGCCGACCGGCGATATTATCAGGCCACCCGGGCCAGTGCAGGTGCCGCAAAGCCCGCAATCCGAACCGCCGAAATTGCAATATTCGCCGAGGAGCGTGCTTCCCATACAGCATCGCCCGGGCACATTCTATGGACACAATCCCAACCTTAAATGTGAGCAAATTTTATCCGCCATCGCATAATATAACCTCTAATTTTTTTAGTAGCTCCCGTTCCCGTCAAAATCCTAACCTCAAATGTAAGCAAATTGCATTTGTTGCATAATCTTAATTTTTTTATTTTACCAATATCACAAACCTATCCCTAAAATCAAACTATTTGTTACTACATAATCTCAATTTGTTCATTACCGATGTTGCAATCCGCAAGGTTAGGATTGTAACCTAGGTAATAATGAAATTGAGGTTATATAAAAAGTAATGTTTTCAACTAATCGCATGATATATGTGAATTGTTTTAGTACCGCCCGATCTTTTTCTCCTCGGTTGCATTTTCGTGGTGGTAGAATTGGAACGGTTCCTAGACGAATCGATGACTGGTTGGCAGAGGAAGATCGAGAAACACGGCGGCGAGATCGAGAAGCAATATTGCACTAGGGTGACGCACGTTTTGTGCGAGACGCAGAGGCACGGCGTCGTCATGCAAGCGCTGCGTGATTATAAGCGTTGCGTAACCGTTTATTGGCTGTCTGACGTGATGAATCGGAAGCAGGTGCTTCCTCCATGGACCGCCCTGCATTTGCCCACGATGTATCTTGACACCGTTCCCGCCTCCAAACATCTCATATCTTTGACGGGATTCAACGGCACAGAACGGGATCGTGTCAAACACATGATTAAATATACGGGTGCAATGGTAAGCAAATTATGTTGATAATTAGGCTGTCATAAGTTTGAGAAAACAGAAAAAATTATTTTCGACATCAAAATGTCAAACAAATTAAAAGAAGTATTTAAATATGTATTTCCAAAGTTATACATGTTTGAAGTTACTATTTTTGACATTTTAGCAGTAAATAAATGTCAATTTTGTCAAACTTTTCATACTAAATAAAATTTGACAAAAATGTTGGACTAATTTTTTCAGTTGTCGAAAGGCTTTTTTTTTAATATTTCTAGTTATGATATATTTGAAATTATATCAGTCAAAAATTAATTTTGACATGTGCTGTCAAAATTTGATTATAAATTGATTTACTGTTACAGTTGACCAACTATTCGCAATTTAATTTTGGACAGCTAAAATGTCAAAATGAATTGAATCAATATTTTGACATTTTGTAAAACATTGATTTGATTAATTTCGACTGTCAAAATGAAATTTCGAAAAAAATGAAACTGTTTTATCGTGTTTACAGTTAACCAACTATTTTTCGAAACACAACACACTGCTGATTGCGACGAAACCGGAAGGTCCAAAATACATGCACGCGAAAAAATGGAACGTCCCTGTCGTCAACATCCAATGGTTGACGGACGTGATGCTCGGCAATTTCACCGCCCTCAACCAGATGGAGCACGTCAAATATCAGCAGTTCACGAGCCCGGTGAATTTTTGTTTCGACCCGGCTTTGGTACCCAATTTAATGCGTGAGTATTAATCGAAACAACATAATCGCACTTATAATAAACAATTGAAAATCCAGATGCGTGGAAAATGCCGATAAATATATCGCAGGAATCGTACGAAAGAGTGAAAAGAAGCGCGTCGCCCGTATCCATTCCGACCAAACCGAAAAAGATTAAAAGCGAGCAGAGAATGGACGAAAATGAAAATTTGGAAAACATGCCGCAGAGCTCGACGCATCGCATATTATTTTCAAAGTGCGCCGATCTTAAAGATCTACAAAATATGATCTGGTATGTATTTAAATAGAAAAAAATTACCTCAAATGTAACCTTAAAATTTTAGCCAATTGGGCGGCTCGCTGGCAAAGGGACCCGGGGATGCGACGCATCTCGTGCTCCCACAGCTGTTGCGCACGACGAAACTCCTCCATTGCATTTGCACGGGGGCTCGGATAGTGCCGGAATCATGGCTGCGCGATTCAAGCAACGCCAATAGATTCCTCGACGATTCTACGTACTCGTTTGACACCAAAGACTTCAACGGGCGATACAAATGTGATTTCGAGCAAACGATGGCAACACGCAACCGCAACAGGCTTTTCGAAGGCAAGTTTTTCTTTATAACGCCGAGCGTCTTCCCAAGCAAGAAGTGCCTCTCAGAAATCATCCAATCGTGCGGCGGTATAGTCGAACGAACTCGGCGCACCTCGTCCCAGATCGAAGCAACTAACATCAATTCTCCCTACAGTTACATAATTTTGACGCACGAGCACGATTTACATCTCGTCGCCGATTTATTGAAAAACAAAAAGGATAAAATCCGCATCGTTTGTAACATCGAGCTGATTCTGAGCGCTGTGCTCCGACAAACATTCGAAGTCGATCCGTACGTTGTCAAAGTCGTTTAAAGTGATGTATACATATATATTTATATTTTTAAAAGTTTTATATCATGAATTATTTTTTTGTTATTTACCGGATTTATTATGTGCAAACTTTGTTCCTCCATAAATAAATATTTTCTATTAGCGCATTCTTTTCTTCCGTTGGAAATATTAGGATAAGGTTGGTATTCTTGCAGTGCAAATAAACATTTTCGTTTACTTCTCGTTCCTCCAAAAATATTTAATTTATCAATAAAACAGAAACAATCACAGCTTATATGCGCTGCATTAACGTAAACGAGCCCGTCCCGGAATGACACGGTTTGCCCAACATTAAACAGCTCGATGGATTCGATAGCGAATCTTTTTCGGCGTGAAGCGTTGCTTTTTTCAGGAATACCAAAGACGACTCGAATGACATCTGTTGGAACGGGCTCACGCTCGTTTCCATGCCTTTCCGGCTTAACGGTTGGAACGAGCCGCCATATGTCATGTAATCGGCGACCAAGGATAAATGCCGTGCATCGATGGTAATGCCGTACACATTGAACACATCTTTGATTTCCTTGACGATGACCTTTTGTGCTGCTTCTATTCCATACGTCCACGCCACTTGATGTATATCGTTTGAATATAATTTGTTCAAGTCTAAAAGTTCGTTATATTTAAACATTTCCTGAAAGCAATAATTTTAGAATAAAAAAAAAATTATAGGTTATGTAATAAAAATTATTAAAATATACCTATAAATCCTAACAAAGTTGTAAATTTATAGGTTTGGTATAAAAAATTATTCTTAAAATGTATGTAACTGACAATTTCAGGAAATTTTATAGGTTATTGTAAATTACTATTAAAATATACATAACCTATAAAAAATTAATCATGCAAACTTACAATTATATTAATGCCGTCCGTTCTTAACATAAGTTTATCGTTATTCATATACGTGATTGCGCGATTGATTCCAGGCGTGTCCCAGATCACGGCTTTCGCTGCAACTTGTCTTAAAAGTGCCGTCAAATCAAGGCTTTTATATGTCAGCGGCAACCTGAAAGTCAATTCGCACCAAAGGTAATTTTTCTTATCGATCCGAAAATTGGTAATCATATCGTGACTGCTTACGACATGAGAGCGTAACGAGTTGACTTCATCCTCGCCCAACTCATCAAAATTCTTATCCTCGTTTTCTTCATTTTTTTTCTCAACGTCGGCTTCGACTTCTTCATTTTCAATTTCTTCGTCCTCCGGCGGGGCGTCGTCGTTTACCTGATCGAATTTATTCGTGGCTTTCGCATCCTCGACATCTTCAGGCTCCTCATTCTCCTCATCAGAACTGATATAACCAATGTTAACCATATCTTGCTTGGATTCGTAGTCGTCTTCATTGGCGTCGTTTCCCTTGCGTTTCCTTTTTTCGCTGACCACATCTTCAACGGAAACGCTAAAATTTTACACGGAAAAAAAATTGATAAATTTACGACGAGCATAAATATACTTACACGTTAGTATTTACGCTGGCGATTTTTTTTATTGCCAGGAACATAATTTTGAAGAATTTTTCACCCATATACTCGATGATCTGTTTGGGCCGCACGCAATAATCTTTCTTGTAAAGCTTCCTCGGCAAGAATTGGAATTTTAGAACGATTTTATTTTGCCTACAATCGTAATAAAATATGTTTGTTTATGTTTACAATTTTTTTAAATTAGGTTATGCGTACCTCTGAGGGGAAAGTTCGAGTTCCTGCGTCACGTCGATTTTTTCCAAGATGCTGGCAACGACGCATTTATTTAATATTCTTCTGAGCTTTTCCGATCGCTTTTCTAAATCGGGAACAGGAAGAAATGGAATTTCCATGCTGGGGGTTTTGAGATTTTTCGAAGCCATCATCAGAATCTCGCGCAATCGAGGAATGCCAAGGGTTACGTTCATTTCACCTCTACCGGCAAAATGGAAGGTGTTCAGTGTCATCTGAGTTGAAGGCTCACCAATCGACTGTCAAAATAATTGCGATAAATGATGTCTTTTTTTATTAAGGGATGATTTTACCTGCGCCGCAAGCAATCCGACAGGTTCACCCGGCGAACACAATGATTGCATGGCTTTCAATTCCAGCATTTTGGTAACAACATCATGGCCTTTATCGCCTTCCTTTTTACGGTAATCCTCCAACAAATCCACCAACCTTTCGTTGATCGAACCGTAAAAATAATCCGGCTGATATTTCGAAGCGACGGGCTCGGGAGCGGAAACGCACTTGCTTTTGAATTTCGCTTTGACATCCTCCTTGGTTTCCTGCCAGAGCTCGCAGCAAAATTTCGATTTGCGATCCCTGCCCGTCGTAGCATTAACGACACTCGCATTATCCAAATTGATTTTACCGCTCACCTTTCTGCTGAATATCGTGAAGGGTTTCACCTGCTTTTTCGTAAATGGAGCCTTCCGCCATTCGTCTATCTTCGTTTTATGTTGCAGCATGGCCTCGTAGCCGTCGATTTCCGTCAGATCCTTAACCATTTCTTCGTTTACAATCGCCTTGATGTTGTCGGCGAGGAAGCCGAGCTGTTTCACATTTAAAAATTGCGCCTTGTTAATATCCATTCCGTCTTCGCCGTAACAGAACTGAATCACGCTTTTGTCGCTATCGCGAACCGTCATGTCGTAACCGATCGTCAGTCCTTCGAGGTGTTTTATGAGGCAACGTTGCAAGTAACCGGATCGACTAGTTTTGACTGCAGTATCGATGAGACCTTCTCGGCCGGCCATGCAATGGAAGAAGAATTCTTGCGGTTGAATGCCGGTCATGAAACGGCCATCTATGAAACCGCCCGAACGTGGAGAAAACTCGTGTGGGGGGAAACTGGGCAAGGATCGCCCCGATATCATCACCGGCGGTCGCTTGCCTTCCAGCTCGATTTGGCCGAGCAGGCAGGAAATTTGCATGGTGTTTACGGTCGAGCCTTTCGCCCCGGATAACACCATCAGTTGGAGGTTGTTGTAAGGAAATTTGCATATCAGACCTGCCGGCACGCATGCCCTGAAAATTAAACGTCAAATTAAAAGATGCCATTGAAAATGACAGGTTAAAGTATTTTGACAGAAATGTCATTAAAATAACAGATTAAAATATTTTGACAAAAATCTACAAACCAGCCAGTACATATACCTTGTAAATTAATTGTCAAATTTAGAGAAAGATATTTCGACAAACATGTAAAATTTTTGCGATATCAATAAAATAATAATGAAAATGACAGATTAAAAAATGTTGACAAAAATTTACAAAGCAGCCATTATTTATATATTGTAGAAATGTTAAAAATATCAAATCATGATATTTTGACAGAAAATTTCAAACCAGTCAGTACACATGTCCTGTAAATTATATGTCAACTATAGAGATGTTAGAATGACGGATTAAAATATTTTGACAGGAATGTTTAATTTAGAGATGTCATGTTAGAATGACAGTTTAAAATATTTTGACAGAAATATCAAAGTTAGAAATGTTATTTAGAATGACGTTAAAATATTTTGACAAAAATCTACAAAGCAGTCAGTACTTATGGCCTATTTAGAAATCTTATTAAAAATATCAGATTATGACATTTTGACGGAAATCAACAAACCAGTCCAGACCCTTACATCCTGTAAATTAAATGTCAAATATAGAATGACAGATTAAAATATTTTGATAAAAATGTCATTGAAAATGACAGATTAAAGTACCGCATAAATCTACAAACTTGTTAATTTGATTGGTGTAGGTATCCAGCGATGATTTATATTGTCTGTCGATGATTGCTCGGATCTTCGGATTGACGTTGGTCTGCTCCTGCAATTTGTCTGTCAGTTCATCGAGGGTGGTATCGTCGCGTTTTAAATTCAACGCCTGCTGCATCACAGATTTGCCGATCTTCCTAGATTCTTCCACTATCTTGGTCCGTAGCTTGTCCGCTTCGGCCAACACCAAGATGTCGTGCACCCCCAACGTGAATCCTTCGCGTTGCAAAAAATTCATGAACAATTTCGCCAACGAGGACAACAGACGAATTGCGTAGGTTCCGCCGTACAACTGGTGAAATTTAAAAATGTCGTTATTTCGACAGATACAATTTTATTTTGACAGATATTATTTCAAAGTGTCATTATTTTCTTTTCAATTCCAAAAAATAAATAATATCTTTCAAAATATCGAGTATTTCACAGGTATTATTTACAAGACTGGCGAAATTTGAAAACGTCACTATTTTGACATTATTTACAAACGGTGAAATTGAAAAAATAAATAATATTCGTCAAAATAACTGGTAAAAAATCCCGTTATTTTGACACATGTTATTTATAAATGCCACTATTTTCATAGAGACTCTTTACTTCTTCTCTTTTATTGGTGAAATTTATAAAAATAAGCAATATCTGTCAACATGACAACGATTTTACAAATAATATAAAAAGGTCGTTCATTATTTTGACAGCTATTATGTACAACTGGTGAAATTTAAAAAATAAATAATATTATTTTATTCGGAATAATGTCCGTCAAAATAATGACATTTTGACAGATATTTGCAACCGATGCAACTTAAAAATGACAGATATAATTTATTATTTTGACAGACCCAATATGTCACGGTAGTAAATTTTCGACTTACTTCGTACATGCAATGGATGAGACCGTAAGGAGTGGCACCGTAATGCGTCTTGTCTAATACTCCGACGAGTAGTTCACCGTTACGGATGACAACTTCAGCTTCGGACATGACGTTATCATTTTTGAATGGAGTTCCGCCGGCCTTCCACGGCCTCACCTCGCTGTTCAACCAGGCATTCGTGGGGATTTTTGCGGTGGCCGTCAAATTGATGGGTTCCTTTCCCTTCGGAATGATATTCATAATGACCGTCGATAGGATCTGTTTGCCCGACCAGAGCTGTCTGGGCTTTACGATGGCCGGAGGCAGAAGTTTAAGCGTCATCGGTTTGAACGACAATGCCTGAAACACGTTCTGCTGGTAGTCATGCCTAAGAAAACATTCGATCAATTAAATGCCAAAATTTTTTAATAAACGCAACTTATTGAAAAATTTTCCCCTGATCGACATCCGTACGCCGGAGATCATGTGATCTTGGATCAGTCCACTGAGTGGGGTGCCATCTTTGGGTACTAAGTATTGATTGGAAACATTGGCTGCAACGATATTTTTAGGTTAATATTGATATTCAATCATTTAAAAAGTTAATAATAACCTAACCTAAAAAACATTCAGAAGCGTAATCTTTTTAGGTTAGGAAAAGTTGATATTGAAAGATTTACCGATGTTGTAGCCTTCGCTTCGAGCCAATTCGCTTTGCGGAAAGTGGGCGTTCATTTCGTCCCCATCGAAATCGGCATTGTAGGCCTTGCAATTGGCATAATGCAGTCGCATGGTTTTCTCGCCTTTAAGAATCCTTGCATTGTGCGCCATGATACTCGGTTTATGGAGAGTCGGTTGTCGGTTAAGTAACATGACATCACCATTTACCAAATGCCGGTATACTAATTTGACACCCCTGTACCCCTTGTCAGGGCCATCGGGCGTAAGTAATCTTTTAAGCAACGCCTGTCGTTTTACCGTGTCCTCCGGGATACGAACCACAAATCCGTCTTCGAATTCAACCATAACCGCACTAAAATAAATCAATTAATAAAAACACCAAAAAAATATGCTGAAAATAGTCACCCCGGATGAACTTTTGGGCCGTTCATTATCATTTTACGCAACTCCTCGACATTCCAGGAAGTGACCGGAACCGGATAGGTTAAACTGATCGCAAACGCTTCGGGTATACCGATCTCGTCGATGTTTAAATTCGGATCGGGAGTGATGACAGATCGAGCCGCAAAATTGACCCTTTTGCCCATCATGTGCATCCGAATGACACCGTTTTTCTTCTCGATTATCTGAAACGATTTCCATTGACGGAAATTTATTCGATCGATATTGAATCAGGTACCTGTTTGATGCCTTGCTCCAACGGATTCGTTTTGTTGTCTAGGATATTATCAATGTTCTTTTGCAGGCTTTCCCAGGCCGTATTAAATTTTTCCAAGGGACTGTTGCCCCTGCAGAGGTTGTAGACAGCTTTTGCTTCGGTTGAAAGCATGTCCTCCATGTTGTTCGATTTTATAATTTTCGCGATGGAACGCAGCAGGATGCAACCCTGCAGGACGGATTTGTAAATTGCGGATTGTTTGTTTTCACAAAGTGTGTCGTTAAGCATATTGAGCTAAAAATACTTTTCTTAAAAAATCATTTTTGTAAAATCAGCGTGACACTTACTGGTCGACAATTGGGCGGTGTTAACGCTAGTACGTCCATGTAAAATATATCAGTGGGACAATCGAGGTTTACAATTCCCAAAACAGGCACGAGCTGCAGCAGCAAATCCTTTTCATTGACCCAAATCTCGCGCATTATACGACTAAAAAATATCTCGATAATCAATTATTTTGAGGTTACGTCCGACTCACCGTGATTCTTCGGGCATTAACATTTGTTGCATCGAAACATAATCGTTTGAATGTTTGATAACCTTTAATCGGTTACTCATGATGATCCTATCTTTCAAAACCATCACCTTGTGTAGAACGTTCTCGCAGTGCAAACATTTACTCCGCACCTTAAGTTTCGACATGACGTCCGACAACGCCTTATTTTTCAACTCAAGCGAATTCTTATTCAAACCTGCCTGCAGACCTTCAAAAATAAATTAAAATAAACGACCTAACCTTGGATTGTTTGCAACGAGACAAACGTAACGTGAAAAGCATTACCTGTGGTCTTTTCGGTTAGCTCCTTGTAATCGGCGAGGAAATTTAAACTTTCCTCCGGAATGTTCTCGTAGGTTTCGAATTGAATGACGAGTGCCGAAATGCGCAGCTCGATTTCGACCGCCTCTGAAAGGAAACCCGCATTGAGCAGTTGCATCTGCAGAGCAACGGAATGTTTGATGTACGCTAAAAAAATGACAGATAATTCGTTTTAATAGAGCTCTTTATTGGCCCAACCTAGAAAGATATAATTGATCGCAAAATCTCGGTTGCATTGGTTTCGAAAAAAACTTTTATTTCGCAAAAGTCGTTAAAAGAAGTAATTTATTTAACGAATCGGTTATGTTGCCCGAATAATTACGGGTAAGCGGAAATAAAAAACAGCCAGACAACCCGAGATAAATCGACGGTAAGCGATTAATAAATTAAATTAAAATGATAAACTCACATGGTAATTGTATCTTGTAACATTCCAAACAGACGTTTTTCATTAAAATGGAGATAGTTTTATGGAAGAGAGGATTGACGACGATAACTGGCAACTCGATCAAGCCGAAATGTCCCGAGCATTGTTGAAGCCCTTTCTGACAAGTACGGCAGGGGTCGCCTTTCATGCTCATCGGACCTGCAATTAATTAAATTTTGAATCAATAAAAATAAGTAAAAGAAAATAGGTACCCAATGCTAAATCGTATAATCCTCCATCGATGGGATATCCCAAGGGATCCAACGAGACGGGAGTTGTGATTTTTTTAACGCACAATTTTCTAATCTCATCGCTGCTGTAAATGGAAAATTGGATTTCATCCGGATTCAGATGAATCGATTGATGGTGGTCGCTTTTGTTGTTGTTGTTGGACGAGCTCATTCTAATAAATTGCAAATAAATAAATATTCTATTAGTTATTTAATCGTTTTCATCACCATCACCTTAATAATTATAATAATGAGAAGCACATGGGGCACATAAACATAACCTAAATTCGCTATTCCAAGATAGTATAATCAAAAGAATTAAACGAGCACAAATTAAATTACATTGATTTATTTATATTTAATTTGAATAGCATTTCATTAACGTTTGGAAAATTCAAGAAAAATTCATTCGAAATTCCGAACGAATTTCAATTCGAAATCCACATCAAATGTCAGACGGGGAAATTATAACCTCGAAATTTATGCTGATTGCAAACAACAAACAACAAATAATTAATAGTTGGGTACTATTACAATAAAACGATGGCCGACCGTTTGACGCAGTTGCAAGATTGCATCAATCAAGTAAACAATATCCGATTAAACAAAACATTTTCTCACCGGAAATTTTCAGCAAGCCGAACACTTCTGCAACAGCATCGGTATTCTGCAGCAATTTGCGAGCCCCAGCAAGTTTTCCGGCTTCGACAGGAGCGGTTCGCAAACGCCGCAGCAACAATCGCAGGAAGATTACGTCCAGCTTTTCACGACGTTGATCGCCAGGTGCTCGAAAGATATCGATACGTTGATTGAATCGCTACCTAGTGAGGAGGCGTCGACAGAGCTGCAAGTAAGTAAAACGTAAAACGTTTAAAAACAAAATAGTTTTTGTTCTAATCGATTTTAGCTGCAAAGTTTGAGAATACTCGAGAATGACAATCAAGAGGCGGCCGAACGTTTGGAAGCGATCGTGCGTAGGGGGCAGGAATTATTGGAAAAAATCCAGGCGGCCCTGAGCGACATCGCACAGGCCCAGTTGGATATGCAGCATTTGACTAAAGCCGCTCAAGCTGCTCCGATCGAACCGCCCCTATAATTTTTTAATTTACCATAAAATTTTTGTACTTAGTTAAGAATAAAATGATTTAAATATTAACCTAACCTAGCTATTGCGTTACCAAAATATTTTTTAATGAAATAGTCGGGCGGAAGTGTGGGCCACTATAGCCAAGACTACTGTCAATAAATTTGACAAATGTCAAAAGATTGGACTATAATTACACGCCCAACTATTAAGTTGCCAAAATATTTGACATTCAAACAGATGAACGGGTGGATGGCTCACTATAGTCAAAACTGCTGAATCAATAAATAAGATAATCGTAAAAATATTCTACCGTAATTTTGACTATAATTACCCGCCCAACGCTATTGCGTTCCCAAACTATTTATATTAAAACAGATGGGCGGGTGGGTGGGCCACTATAGTCAAAACTGCTGGGTCAATAAATTAGATAATTGTAAAAAGATTGGACCGTATTTCTGACCATAATTACCCGCCCAACTATTGCGTTCTCAAAATATTTATATTTTAACAGTTGGGCGGGTGTGTGGGTCACTATAGTTAAAACTGCTGGGTCAATAAATATGATAATTGTAAAAAAATATTGGGCCGTAATTTTGACTTGGTAATTACCCGCCCAACTATTGCGTTCCCAAATGATTTTATATTAAAACAGTCGGGCTGATGGGTG
>JARJEC010063858.1:0-13884 GCA_030264575.1 Tachinus sp. AB-2021 | reverse complement strand
TATAGTAACAGCCATTGTGTCCTTCATAGACAGGCGGTAGCGTCAAGAAAAATGCCTTTTAATCTTATGATGGTGTTGAATGATGCAATAAAAATAATAAAATAAATAAAATCGCGACCTCACAAATGTATGTTTTTCAAACTAATGTATAAAGATATTTCTCACCATCAGTCGCTCCTGTTGCACACTGAAGTAAGATGGTTGTCTTGAGGAAAAGCGTTGATACATTTGATAGAACTGCGTGCAGAAGTAACAGTATTTTTGATGGAACATAACGCTCCATTGGCCACGGTTTTAAATAATAAAGATTGGGTGTGCAAACTGGCGTATTTGGCTGACATTTTAGCAAATTGAACGAAATGAATCTATCCTTGCAAAGAAAAACTACTACAGTTTTTGATGCGTGCGCCAAAGTGATTGAGTTTAAGAGGAAACTTATGTATTGGTTGAAGTGCGTAGAAAAAAAAGATATCAATTGCTTGCCTCTTACAAAATACTTCCTAAATAAAAATAATATCAAGATTCAAGAAAAAATACTGAAAAAGATTCAGTTGCATCTCGAAGCTTTACAAGACTCGTTTGAAAATTATTTTCCGGCAGCTCAAGAAAAGGTGCTTGATGACTCTAAGTGGGTACAGAAAGTGTTCAGTGTGAACCAAAAACAGCCCAGTTTAAACTCAGCAGAATACGAAGTCCTCATAGTTTTGACATCTCACAGCGAACTAAAATCTTCATTTTAAGACCAACGTCTAATTGATTTTTGGCGGAACTTAAAAGATGAATCAAAATTTTATCTGAGAAAGCAAAATTATTATTGCTGCCTTTCTCAAACATACCTTTGTGAAGCGGGATTCTCCCCTACCAAAACAAAATATAGAAACCGTTTAAGTGCAGAACCAGATATTCGCCTGCAATTATCATCAATTGAACGAAATATAAGAAACTGTGTGAAAAAATACAACCGCAGATGTCGCATTAAAGGTTTTAAGATTATTTTATGTTATATCATTTTATCTACTCCCTTTTCCCGTAACATGGTTCTGAACACGATATATTTATAAGACATAAGGGGCTCCGTCACAGAAATTGATTCTAAAAAGGGCTCCGCAAGCCATAAAGGTTGGGAACCACTGTTCTAGACCATTAAATATACTCTACCAGTACCACAATGCCATTTTGACAAAATTAAAACAATTATGTAAAAAGTTTATAATCAATTATCCAAATCTATACCATTACAAGCGGCAACAATCAAATACACAGAAAGAATTATTTCACTATCCATAAGAGAGATCATCAGTGCACCTTAGTGATTTCCGCATCGCATGGTTTTTGCGCAAATGCACAAAACACCCAACTTTCAAATGTTGTGAAATGCAAATATCGTATGCTGACCAGCGGTGTTAAAAATAGCAAAATACAACTCGAGTATCTATTAGAATATTCTCTCAATTTGAAAAATTGAAAACTATTAGTTTGTTGTTCTCTACGCGCCAGTGTTAAATGGCGTACGGTACGGTATTCACATCTAATGAAATTTGGTTAACTAAAATGCTACCAAATGGAGCGGATAATCGGACAAATAAAGTAATTTATCTAAACATGTCTTCTGTCGTTACATGCAGTGCATTATTTAACAAAATATTTGTTTTTATAACATAGTCGTCACATGTTAATCTACATCGCGCTAGCAAAACTTTTGGATTTTATCAAAAACTTGATAAATTATATACTAGCAAAGTAATAATATATTAGTCAAATGGTTAAACAATTGAAACAAAATAAATACGATATAGTACATTCGTTTCTAAACATGAGCGCATTTTTGTTTTATTTCTTTAATTATGTATTAAAGTCCTAGAACGTCGGTTAATAGACACTATTTATGGGCTTATGTAAAGTCCTCTTAAAAGTCACTTTTCATAGATAATATAACAAGTGGTTCGTATATTATCAATAATTTTTTATAAATGTCACAAATTCTAATACCAAACGACAAAATTACAACGAGTGTGCAACACGAGTTGTATTTTCCAAAGATTGGTATTAGATGAGTTTTATTTATAAAAAATTATCGATAAACGAACCACGAGATTATATTTGATATAAAAATATAATTTTTTTATTTCAACCGATTATTTATTAATTTATTATTAAATTCCTATTGGCGGTTATAGTCCGTCGTAGATATTATTTGCATTTACTATGACGGATGTTTCTTATTAGTAACTATGCGTTGCTAAGATAATTTTGCCGTGATAATAAATGATTTTCACTTATCAATACGCTATTAGATAAGGCATTTTACATGTGATTTTTAAAAAAATTCTAATCTCAGAAGTAATAGCACAAGAGCCTGTGAATATTGCGAGAATAATTCAAGTTTTTTTAAAACTAGGTTGCCATGCAATAATCACGAGAATGCAAAACTCTCGAGTCATTAATGCCGTTTGGCAACAAAATTTAGAAAAAACTCAAAATTATTATGAATTATATTAAATTACCGTCAATTCATCACACTTTAATTAAAATTTTATAATTTTTACATTGTTTCCGCGACAACGTATCAACAGGAAATTATTCCCAGTATAATAAAACTACCTTAAATATTGCCACTATAACAATAATCTGATTAGTTGTATTATAACATGTGATGAGCATTTGCAATTATTTTATTGGCTTGCAGAAAAATTAAAAAATAGACACTTGAAAAATTCCAGCTATATAAAAACATTACTATTCGGTAATTGGTAACATATTATAATTATCCCTCTAATTTCATTTACCTCAAAGCTAGAAAACCATCTCACATAGTCAAACTCGCTGTGATCACATAATATCATTGACGCTAGTTGATTGGTCACAATTCAAAATATTTTTTATTTTAAAATCTTTCATATTTAAATCAAAATTTTTGAGTGCAGTACTTGCTAGCGTTCTCTCTATAAATTGAGCAAATGATTCTAGCGGCCACCGACGCCTTAACTCCTCAGCATAACTCAACCAACAGTTATTTTTATACCAAGACCAAGTGCAAATTTGCTGTTCGAGTCTGAAAGTTGCAAGACGAGCAAGCGTGTCAAGTGCTGCGAAGAAAGCAGGCACAAGGAAGAACAACAAAAATTATTTCAGGCATGGTGAATACAAAATTTTGCAAGCGGTTGCAATTTTACAATTAATTCATTTATATGTTATGTATCCACATCGACAGTGACAATATCATATAATGCAAAACATTTTTCGACCACTAAATGCCGGAAAGTGTTTGGGTGTACGGAAGTATCACTTTTAATTACAGTAATTGCAAACGCCAACTTTATGAATGCAAACACAACCATTATACTTTCAGATATAGACGCTTAAAAAAGATTTTTTGCAAATCTTTTTTTGTACTTGGCACTCCATATTATATTATCTACAATGACTCCTACCGTTCTACAAATACTACAAATTCAAAACTGCATAAATAATTTGCAAAAAATTTCTCAAACAAAGTTGTTTCAAACGCACTCTTACCTTGAAAACAAATACAAAAATCAAATCAAACTAATTTATATTATAATAAACTTTGGAAACAATACTTATTTATTTATCAAAGCCAGAAAGTGCTGAACCAGTCTAAAAGTTGCGAGAAGAGCGAGCATCAAGCGAGGCTATCCTTACCTATTAGCTGTCTAAGAGTATTTCGGCCATGGTGAACACAACATTTTTTAGGCTTGCATTTTAACATTTAATTGATTATGTGTTATGTAGCTACAGTGACAATACCAGTAATTTTACACACTTTCAGTTACAGTAGTTAGAAAAGCCAACTTTCCAAGTGCGGCCAGATTCATTTTCAGAATACAATTTTTCTTTTACATTGATAAATTGAAACATTTAAACTCAAATTAAGTTCAAAAATATTTAAGTTATTCTCATTTCAAAACCGCCATTGATTTCTGCTCCATCCTGTATATTAAATAGATCAATTTTACTTTGAATTTTGATTTAATGAATTATAACTGACTGTTAATATTAGAATAATTGTCAGAATATTTAAACTTAATATTTAACTATAATAAAGTTACTGACATCTATTATTAATCTTTTCTAACATCTTTTTAAACAATATCTAGTAGATGGCACTGTGCGTTTATTATTACTAAAATGCAGCTTTGATCATTAATAATATTATAAAATTAATAAGTAAATACAAAATATAGAAAAATCGGTAATAGATATTTGTATATTAATATTAATTATGTAACTTAAATTAAACTGAATGAAATTGTTTAATCAAATAATATATTTACATGACTTTCAATACAATAATACACAATTTGTTAGAATTAAATATGTATACAGTTTAACAGCCAATAAATTCATTATCTTGTGTTAATCATTTTCCCATTAGAATTGCTGCTTTATTATAACTAATTAAGTTTAAACCGTTTGTGTAAAAAATATTTTGTTATTAAATAATCGATTTCTTTAGAATTGGAGTTTAAGAATTATATTATGTCCATTTGCCTCGACTTTTTCTTTACTTAAAATGTTAATTTAGGTACGTATAAGAAATCAAATTTTTTTTATTACTTAATAATATGAAAATTCATTCTGAAAATTATAAAATTAAAACTCCACAAATATTCAAACATCAAATATTGAATACGAAAATTGTAATTATTTTTTAAAATAATAGATTATAGGATTATCATTCAGCTTATAATGTTATTACCAATTCAATTTTATTTTACTAAAATTAATTTTATTTTTTAATAGTTGGGTTATGCAACTTCTTGGTTAATGCAATAGAATGTGTGGCCTATAACAAAGTAATATAACAGAAATTTAAATTGCTTATTGAATTGTAGAAATCTAAAAATAAAATTATTTAATGTTTATTGTTTAGGGAATTATAAACATATATATTTAAATATGAAAAAAAAAGTAATTGAACTTATATAATAAAAATTGATACAAAATATAATCATCAGTTACAACAAATAATATTATAAAAATGTTATCGTTTTGAAAGTTTAATGCAGAAATTATATAATATTTTCACAACAAAATTATTAATACTAAAAGATATAAAGAGCAAAAATATTTTTAAATTTAATATCCATAACTACAATATAATTTATTATCGAAGTATTATCTAAATTATGTGAAAAACTGTAATTAACAAGTGTTTTGGAAACTTTTTTCATATTAATTCAAAATAAAACGTATTTTAAAAAATATATTGTGTTTATTTATATTTTCTCAAGCAACAATTGCACTTACTTGTTACATTAATTAATATCAGAGATATCACACAAGGAAATTTCTTGACGGGTTCTAACACGAAAAGTACCTATAAAGTTAGTTAATACATCCATTTTGAAATACAGAACCACAACATACTAATTGCTATTTGGCACTAAAATGTATAGAAAAGCAGAAAAAACAAACCACAATTGTGAAATTGTTAAATTATATTGTACACTAAAATACTTCTGTAAGATTTGTTTGTAATTATTAATTCCTGGACTACTCCTACAGTTTGCCTTGCATTCCAAAATCATCATCATACATTTATGCCACTCGGAAGAAATCGCCCACTGCAAAATATTTGCAAAAATCTTTTTGGATTATTTATTTTACCTTGGCATTCCCACTATCAATTTTGTGAATTAGTACATCTGGTAATTATTATTTGTTTAATAATTTATACCATTTTAGTTATTTGCCTATGAATCATTCTTAATTATAAGTGTAAATTGGTTAATAATATAATACCTGTCATTGCATATATAGAATTCGATACAATTTCTTCAGAATAATAAATTAAATAATTTGCAAAAAATACTATCTTAGTAGTTTTTAAGAACTTTTTTGAAGGTGGTATAGATTTTGGTAAAAATATGGAAACATTTACAGTTTAAGGGCATTCCATTAACGCGCAAATACTAGGTTCGTATTTTAGACAAATTTTAATATTAATTTTAAAAATTCTATTTAATATAGAAAAAAAATATGATGCTCAAATTTATGTGCAGACAAAACTGCTATCATTAAGAAGCTTGTCTTGATAATTGAGATATACTAATGCGTTAGCATTTTTTCACTCACCTCTAGCATAATTTTAATAATTTCTTTTAATTCCTAGTGGAATTTAAATGGAACTACTCAATAAGACAAAGCAATAATCCACCACCATTTTGGTCAATATAAATACAATGATACCAATGTTACAGCTTCTGTATGGTCTTATATACATATAAATCGGTAAAAACGCAGCAAAAACATTGAGTACTACAATATATTTACGTAATACTTCATTTATATTTGTAAAAACATAATTATTTGACATAAAAACTCTTAAAATCAATCTGGAATAGGTTGTACTAATAAACAAGTCACCAGGTCTAACATTGTGTGGCAAAGCAGAGCTTTCCCTCTCTAAAGATATAGTTTCTACCTTATAACTTTAAACTAAAAAAAATTGATAGTTATAATATTACAAAGTATTGTATAAGTCCAAAAAATTAAAAATATTCATCGAGAAAACTGATAATCAAATTATGTTCTAGCGGTCTAACTAGATACAAAAGCAATAGACAAAAACTCGATAAAACCAACATCATATTTAATGTTAACTTGACCATAACAAAAGTAACAATTGCGAAAGTAGTAAATAGTAAGACTTGTATTAAAAAAATGGCTTTTAAAAAACTGAAATTCGTTGATTTAAACGAGTCAAACCAGTTTAAAAAATTTAACAAAAAAACACAATTCTTAGAAATAGTAAACATAATTGGATTAAGTAATTAAAAGGCGGGTTCTTAGATAAAGTTACTTATTTAAAAAAAAAACGAAAAAGAAAACATTTCGAGAAACGTTTCTTACTTGCTAACAAAACAGGCATAGTAACAAAACTTGTTCGTAGAGTTGTCATATGGGTTAAGTTAGTACAAGAATCGCAATATAAAAATAAAGTCAATATAATAAACTACTATACCAGTTGACCCAATCTATTCTTCTTCTTCTTCTTATGTTCCATATCATTTCAGAACGTTGGTAATCATCATTGCTATTTGTATTTTATTAACAGCGACTCTAAATAGTGTGCTTGTATTTACTCCACACCTTTATATTGTTATTTATGAAATTAAAAATATGAAATTTATACGAATACATAAAAAATGCCATTTATTGTGATATTTGTGAGATTAGTATCATTTTCGGTTATCCCGGAAACAACCCCAAACCGTATACTTTTATTTTATTATTTTCAAACATATTGATAATTTGAACACAAAAATCGTCAATATTTATCACCACGGCAACAAAAAAAATACTATTTGATTTTTAATCTAGGTGGCCATGAGTTAATGGTTAGAAATCCATTATTTAAAAAAAAAAATAGGTCAATATTGTATTAATGGCGCTTTCTACAGGGTCCCATCCCTGTTTAGGAATGGGACCCTGTTTGTAGTTTTTACTTAACATTTTATTAGCTTTTAACTATTTTGTTCGATTCATAGTCACTTACAAAAAAACTAGAGGTTGCAATGCATACTAAAACTTTCCCCCCAATAATATATTTTCAGTTTCTTTACGTAAACAAGAATAATTTTAAATTTAATAAGATAAGTAATGTTTTCATGTGTTTTTGGAGGATATTAAAAAAGTAAACGTAGATCTGGTTGGTCATTTGACCATCTCAAAAGTGCCATCTATTGGTTTTCTAGTATTGTTCTAGAAATTGTTCTAAAATTTGGGAAATATGTTAAAAGTATGCTCTAGTTTGTTGGTAATACGTGGTGTTCAATTTTCTTTAAAAAATCACCATAAATTATCTCAATTAAAACAGAATAACAAATGAAGATAGATAGTAACTCAATTCGATAGCAATTTAAACCTAGAAATTAAATTAAACTAGTTTTAGATCAATATTTTATTATCTAACTTATTAAAGAAGAATATTGACAATTTACAAAAAAAAAACTATAAAATTTATAACAAAATTTCATAAAAAAACTAATTTGTCTCTAAAATCTGCAACTTTCTGTTTTTGTATCATTAAAACAATTCCAAATTACAAAAAGATACAAGTTTATTACTTTTCCCACCTTTAATAGAAAATAAAATACCAATAGAGGGCGCTTTTGAGATGGTCAAATGCAGAAAACATAACATACGTGATTAGTCTCAAGTCAGTATTAAAACGTTAAAATCCGCAAAATACAAAAAATAAATAAAAATTAGTTAAAATCGGGACAAACAAAGTGTGTTGAACAGACCCCCAATACAAGCTAACATTCTACTTATCTTATTGATTTTAAAATGATTATTTAACGTAAAGAACTGATGCAATCTCTAGTTTTTCTAGCGCTGAAGAAAGGAAGAGCTGCTTCCCAAAACGTTCGCTGTTTTATAGCATGTTTTAAATTAAATTAATTTGTACAAAAAGTTGTTTTTAATTACTTAACCCTATTGACACATCTGGACGTCTAATATATTTTATAAGTAAATCTATTGGTGGAAAAGAAAGAGAGAAAGAGAGAGAGAGAGATATAAATTACCGGATTATTCAATTTTACAAATTAGTAGTACAAGTACTATAACCTTGCCAAAAGAAATATCTAAAATCTAAAGTAAGTTTAGATTGTACGGTCAATATGGTCAGAATGTTTGCATGCATCTACAATAAGAATCCTTTGCATAATTTCTGCCCAATAGATAATAAAACGTGCTTCAAATTCAATAAATTTGAAAAATAAAATTAAGTATAGTACTACTAACTTATCGTGGCCTATGGAGGTCATTTTCTATCGTAGCGCAATAACGCCACGATAGAAAATGACGCATAACACAAGAGTGGACCAGAGTATGTTCAGAGACAAAACTAGCGCTGGTTTTGTTTCTGAGCATACTCCCTCATGTTATACATCTTGTTCTATCGTTTCGCAAAAACGCTATCCATAGGTCACGCTAAGTAGTTGTACTGTATATAAGCAATAATAAAGTACAAAGCGTGTCCTTCTTGTAACCAATAAAGGATTTTAGATTAATTACCTAATAATCAAATATGATTAAATACAAACTAGTATCAACACGCCAATCTGACGATAGATTAAAAAGTATTACAATATCCACGTTGCTACAAACGACAACTATCAAATGCAAATAATTTTATCGTTCTTATAAAAGCTAATCCTAACTAATATCGACACCACATTGAAGCAAGAGAAAAACAGAATAATAGATTTTTGTGTTTTGTCTCACCGCAAGTAATAAAAAAGTAAAAAGTGTGTCATATACGTAATGTTTTATGATAAATATCCTCAAAAAGAATATTTGTTTCATTAGATACACTAAAGTTGGAAGCGAAAAAAGCTTAACATAAGTCACATAAAAATGTATGATATAAGTTTTTGATAGTTCATTACTTTTCAGACACACTACATAATTGAAAATAAAAAATTTAAACTGTTTCATGTTATTACAACAATCTGCAAAAAATGTCAAAATGGATATTAGCAAACCAATTCACGTCTCACTAATTATTATTAACATAAATTTTAGTTAACTGCGTTGGATGAACAACATTTTTCATTAACAGTTCAAGATCAATACAGTGAATTACGTTCACATATGGGCGATCGATTACAAGATAATATGGTTCACAACAGCAACCGTGTCGTAATCTGCGCCCACATTGCAACAATTTGCAAATCCACTTTCCAAATTAGGATTTGAACAGACAACAGTTCTTTATTATATTTTTTCCTACTACTGCCACACCCGTCGCAATAAATATACAAAACAAACATACCATCCGGGTCCCATAAATAGAAATTCAATAAAGCCGATGCCACAAAAATTTTGATAATGAGCGATGTTATTCAAATTATTTTAAACGACATCGAGCGTGTTATTAACTTTCACGAAATAATTATTTAGCAATCAATAAGTTGATCGATCGAAAAGACTGATGACAATTTAAAAACTAGAAATTTTACAATTTCATAAATTATATCATAAAAGCCATTAAAAATATAAATTATAAATTGTAGCCACATAATAAATTTCAAGAAAAAAATATTTTTTAAATCTTAATACAATATAATAATATTTTTTGTAAGAATTTTTAAGATCGTTTAGGATAACGTCAATATTAATTAAACCCAAATTGCTTTACTTAAGTACTATTTAAATAATATTAATTATTTTTTCTTATCGATTAATCTAAAAATTGTCATTAATACGCTAAATGTTTTTGTAATGAATTAATTAGGCATATAAAGAAATTATACGTAATTCCGGGTGCAAATCAAGGAAATTGCAAAGAAAAATAAATTTCGTGAGAAATTGTTTGACATATTTCACATGCGGACACGCGTATAATGAGATACAACCTATTGTGTATTTCATTATTATTCAAGAGATACGTAAATAGAACTAAAAAAATGTATTACACTAATGACAATCAGCAGCGTCTATCCTTGTGAATTATATAACTAAGTTCAAATTACGTTTATTGTAATAATTATTGAATGTAGCGACAAAGTTGGCTATGATGTGAATATTTTCTCATTATTATTCAAATTAAATGACAATATATTTTTAATGGTTATTATTTAAGTATAGTTTTGAGAGTCATACCAAGGTAAAGTAATAAGAATTCTCTGTTCATTGAGTATTGTATTCTTCTTAATACAATTAATATCAAAAATAACTTACTCAAACATACTCAAAATATTTTCATTTATAACATTTTTTTGTTAATTCGATTTTATTATCTATTGCTACTTCATATACATTAGAATTATTTTTCGTAAGATTTGATATCTTTATTTATTCGTTACTTTTACGTTATTGTTTATGGGTGAACATGCACAGAGTAGGGCAGTCCTGGGACAGCGTTGTATTTTTGATTGCGTGAATATTTTTTTATAAAATTATTATGGGTTAAAATACATCAGACAGTATTTTAATTTTATTATTTTAAATGGAACACCAGTGTATTTAAAAAAATTAAAAGTTTTTTAATACTTATTAAAAACAACAGATATTGTTGATGTCTGATATAAAAAATCGTTTTTTACTTGGTATAGTGGGTTGGTTGCAATTACAAAGCTAGAGGTCGCAATGCGTACTAAAACTTTTCCCCAACAATATATTTTTGTCATCAGTTCTTTACATAAACAAGAATAATTAAAAATTTAGTCAAATTAAATAAGTAGAATATGTTTTTGGAGGATAGTATAAAAGTAGAGGTAGAATGATCGGTATGTTGGACAAACTTTGCTTGCTCCAATTTTATATAATTTGTATTTATATTTTTGAATTGGCTGAGACTGATCACATAGGTTTTGTTTTCTGCATTTGATCATCTTAAAAGCGCCATCTATTGGTTTATTGGTTTTCTTTCTCCCAAAGGGAGAAAAGCTATAAATTCTTCTTTTTGTATTTTGGAATTATCGAATGAAACAAAAATCGAAATATGAAAACTTTAAAAATCTTCAAATTAGTTTATATAAAATTTTATTATAAATTTTATCGTTTTCTTGTAAATTGACAAAATTCTTCTTTTGATATTTGCGTTTTTATAAATTAGGTATTAAAATATCGATCTAAAACTAATTTAATTCAATTTCTAGGGTTAAATTACCGTGGAATTGAACAACATCCTTTCTCCATTTGTTATTCTGTTCAAATTGAGGCCATTTATGCGATTTTTATAGGAAAGTTGACCACCACGTGTTGTCAACTTAACCAATCGAAACGAACTTTTGGGCGGCACAACAGCTTACTTTTAACATATTCAGAATAATATCTTAAAAAACTTCTTGAGCTATGCATGACACACATGCACGCACGCACACACACAGATATTCAGGATTTTTTTCTGAAAACCACTTTTTTGGACTTAGAGACCTACAAGACGTATATTTCCGTGTATAGGGGGAAAAGTAAAAATAAGTTGTAACGTAAATACTAATTTTATTATGACGGTTATAAAATCCCGTAAATCACTCAATTTTTAATAATTGATTATTTTCCGATTTTCTTGTATATGTAACAGATTCAAAAAATCATTTAATAACATTAAAAATAGGGTTGTATTATCAAAACTAAAAATTCGAATTCATACTTAAAATGATCTAACTAATTCAATTACATTTAAAGTAATAAAATTGATTCCTGTTAAACCGGAAATGATACTTTTGAATTTTTTAGCGAAAAACTAGGGTCTCTTGATGTATGTGAATTCATAATAATTTTCAAGAAATATTCACGCAATCAAAAAATACAGCGATGTTTCGGGGCTTTTGCCGTAACCTGTGCCCTATGGCTCTGCGGTCGGGGCATATTGAAAAATTGACCGTTTCGCGTATGCGTCATGTAGTATTTGTCGAACTTTCTAAGTTTATTATACATTTAAAATGCAAAAAGAATTAGTGGGCACTAAGTAAGAACAGAAATAATATTGGACAAAGAGTGAAATATTTTTGACAACAAAACGGGGGAAAATAGTGAAATTAAAGAATTAATCATTAACATATGCTAATGATATGGTTATGCTAGCAAGGGAAGCAAAAGAAATAAAAGAAATGATTGAAACTTTGAAAAAATATTTTAGAAAGAAAGATCTTCAAGTCGATATAAGCAAAACAAAAATATTGATGTTTAGTAAGGAAGGAGGTAGAAAATTTAAAAAAAACTGAAAATTCGAAGGACAAAACTTGAAGAAGTAACAACTTTTAAATACTTTATCATATAAATGATATAGCACAAGAAACAAATAAGGTCATAAGATGGTTTAGTACGGAGTATAATGTTATATGGAACATAAGTTTGGGGTTAGAAAGAACTAGAAAAGCATGAGTCGATTCATGCAAAGTATTGGAGAAGGGGGCTAAGATTAAGTAAAGAAACGCCAGCATATTGTACTAGAGTAAATAAAAAGAGACAAAATAAGTGTTGAATCAAGAAAACGAGCAAGAAAGTTTGAAGAGAGAATAAATGATATAAATAATTGCAAAATATTTCAAGGATGTAAGAAATCAGAAAATAAAAGTTGAAAATAGTGCTATATAGAAGCAAAAAAACTGAAACAAATGAGAGAGTGAGGTAAATAACTGAAAGATATCGGAGTATATAAAAGCAATAAAAAATACACGAATTAAGATTAGGTAAAACCAACAATCTCCTAACTCTATTGTTTCCAGTCCAAGATCTCCCTCCTGTGTATGTAAATATCCGCGACGGATCTCGCAAAACTACTATCCTATATTTGTGTCTCAGTCTTTTTTTTCTAGATAAAATTTTAAATAATAAATAAAATTTATAAAAACATTATTGGTATTGGTTTTTATGTTAACCTTCATCCATTAAATGAAAAAAGACTAGGTACAATAAAAACGTTGTACTTAGAAAATGACAGGTTTAGTAAAGAGAAGAAAAAGAATATAGCACGATTTAAATATTGAAATAAAGAAAATTTATCAAAATTTTGAATGGATGAAACAAAAAATGTTTGCAGAATATGTGAAGAGGCTAATCAATTGAACATAGGTTAGAAGAATGTGGCAAGATGAGAGAGGAGAAATGGAAAAAATAAAATTTTAGACTGAGGTGGAAGAGGGATATAATGGATCAAATTGGTGCAAAAAAAAGGAATTGACAATAAATTGAAAATACTTATATAATGGATACTTATATAAAAGAAATTACTTTGTTTTATTACTTTTCCCCCTATATGGGGAAAAGTATTGGATTCATACCAAAAATTGAGATTTCAACGGAAATATACGTATTGGAGATCCCCAAGTCTAAAAAAGTGGTATTTAGTAAAATGTATGTATGTATGTATGTATGTATGTATGTATGTATGTATGTATGTAT
>JARJEC010063836.1:0-12179 GCA_030264575.1 Tachinus sp. AB-2021 | reverse complement strand
AATATGAATTTTGACAGTTTTTAAGCACATAGAATGTTTTAAGCTAAAAAATCACAGCATACTCTGGGTGTTTTTTTGTTTTACCTAGTTAGCGGGCGCCTTCTTTGCCATGGCCTCGTTACGACGTTGTTGACAATTACAAATCGTATTTAAATATTTAACAACATCTAGGTACCTGTACATGCTACAAATATGAAAAAAATTAATACTTATGGAAATTTAGTAATAAACTATCTATAAATATAATAAAATATCCTAAATGTTTACTGCATAAAAGAGCATCTATGCCAGATAAAATTAGAAAAATGTGATTTTGAAACAACACAAGTTTGACCAGTACAAGAAACAAGTTTATATGTAATTTTAGAATAACTAATTTGAATGCTGGTAGCCTTTACTAATATTGCATTTTAATAAATAAAACAAATTTGTTTCTATTATTATATGATGATGACCAGGTAATTGGTAGAAACTAGTCCGGTTTAATAAATATTTTTCGTGATAAGATATATAAATAGTTGTTTTATTTATTAATAACTAATTTTGTAAAGTATTAGCTATTATTTGATAACTTTGTATGCGAATAAAAAACTGACTGCTTCCAGTTTTATAAAGAATAACAATTTTTCTCATAAAATGTTTCTCAACTTATATAAACCATATATAAAACATAATACAATAACAACCTAATATTTTTTTTTAAATTTATTAAATTATGAATATAAATATCATTATGATTGTGATAATTAAAATTGCGACCAAATTTTATTTAAAAAAGTATACTATTTGCTTCATTCCGAATTAATATTTACAAATATTGTAAAATGTGCAGAAATTGTTTTTTCCATTATTGCTTAATTTTTGCGGTCTTAATCGCACACAATATTATTTGTATCACAATTAGTTTTAGTAAACATAATGATAAGTTATCAGGTTATTAATTATATGCGCGATATTGTTTAATATAATATATTTTGTATAATCAATATTAATAGTGCCATTATGTTGCATTATTAAATTATTTCATAATTAGGGCTCGCCAAAATATGCAAACAAACAATAGTTTGCTAAAGTATTTGTTGATATTATTAAAATTTCAAATATAAAATTAAGGTAACTCAATATGACGTAATTTTAATCAATCACCAAATGATAACATTATTCAAATTAGCAATTAATTTAAATAATTAAATTTTAATTAATGTGGACGTTATTAAAGGTAAATAGATTGACAGATTAGCAATGCTTGTGGCTTAAAAAAGTACTATTAAGACGATAACTTTATTGGCAAACAATTGACTTTTTAAATATTAGTAATATTTGTACTTCTATAGTAACTACAGTTTTTCATAGGTCAAGACGGAAAAAATAAAACTAATTACATTTAATATAGTTTCTATAGCTTAAAAAAAACTTATTATTACTTAATATTAGTTATTTTTGTCAAACTTTATATTTTTGAAACCACTTTACTCCAATAAACTATCGTATCAATCGAAAAACTTGCATTTGCAATTATACGGATCTACTTAAACTATATTTTATAAAATTTTATAAGAAGCTGCACTTTATTATTTCCGGTTTGTTTGAGAGACTTGGCAAATATCCCATAACAAATAAATAAAGATGAAATTCATTGATTTTAAAATGTTAAAAAGTATTATATTATATTATACATTATTTCAAGTCATTTTTAGAATATATTATTTATATAAATAGATTTGTTTATGATTTCTAGGTATTACTCATTAACACTTTATACTATTTAATTTGGTAAATATTTTCATTGCAAATTGTCAATTAAATTTAATTGTTAAATGTAAAAGCAAAGCTGCAATTAAAACCAGGTTGATATAATGAGCTATAATTTCTTTATTATGCAACGTATCATTAAAAATCCTCAATTACTAAAAATGAAGATTAATCGCACATTAAAATTTTTTTAGAAAATTTTTTTGTTGTTAAAAAATTTATTATGTTTTGCAGTCAGTTTAAATGAATCTTTATATAAAATATTACCTAGTCGGCTGGATTTTTAAGACAAAAGTTAAAAAAAAACAATTCTAATTCATTTATTGATTGTATTCCAATTGATTTTATTTTAACTTTTTGTCTTAAAAATCCAGCCGACTAGGTAATGTTTTATATGAAGATTAAAAGTAGGACGTCAACATTTAATATAGTTTAAATACTTTAAGTGAATGTTAAATTTTGCATTTTTAATTTCAACCTTTTAAAACTCATTGTTAAGGTGATTATTACTTTTGGACATAGAATATTATGGAACCGAATGAAATCTTGTAGCTCATTTGCAGACTCCATTCAAGAGATATTAGTTAAAAATCTGTTTCAAAACCGATTACGGCTTCCTCGGCAAAAATACAAAGCGTACGCAACTTTTGCCATCTGCACTTACATATCGACCAGATGCAGCAGCAAATATACTTAGAATCTGACACGAAGCGATATTTTTATCTCAATGTTACGCCAAACTTTTCCGAATTATGCTCGAATTAACTAAAACTATAATACAAAATGTGACTTCGTATCAGTCAGTCGACGGTAAACCGTAGGCCTAGATCAATAGTGCACATTTTCATTTTCAACACCTTATTGTCGCAGAAAAGCCTTGTATTTTTATTGAGCATTTACATAAACCACAATTCCGAATAATTCAAAAAAGATGTAAAAAATTTTAAGCAAATACAAAAATTATAGATGATTCTAAAAGAAATCAAGCAATTAAAAAATGCACATTTCTAATAACAGATCACAAAACATTCATACAAATTTTAAAAAAATCGACATCAAATAAAAATAAATACATTTTTACACAATTTTTATAAACAACTAAAAATGCGTCCTGCACTAATACAATTAATACTAAATTATAAATCTAGTTGTTTTTTTCTTTTTTATATTATTTCAAAAAAAAATTTACAAAAATTATACACGATTCAAAAAGAAACTCGGCGACCCCAAACAATTTTCCCGCGCATAATGTTTGCGCAACACAGTTTACAATTTTTTTGCAAAATTGACTGTTGGCCAAAAAACCATTCTTAGAAAATTTTATTAAAAATCTAATTTATATATAATTTTGTATTGACACTCCTCTAGTTCTCAAAACTGACTTCGGTTTTCAAGTGAATTGATTTTGCTTTTTTTACAAAATTTGGTTTTGAGATGTCGATGGTTAAAAAACCAAAATATTTTTTTAAATTTTAATAAAAAATTAAAATATGCCTTTGTATCTGAGTTGAGGTGGTCTAAACCACAAAACTGGCATTGATTACATTACATCCCAATTTTTTAACTTTTATATGTTGTCTATTTTTTTGGAAAGAAATATAACGCCAAACATAATTATTAAATAAAAAAAAATGTTTTGAAGTAAACTTTTTGGCTGTTCTTTTTTAAAGTGGGTGATAAGTAGTAGGTTGCGGGTAACAGGTGGGGGTTGTGGATTGTTGACCGTGGGTTGGGGGATGCTAGTAGTGGGTAGCGGATGATGGGTCGCGGGTAGTGAGTTCTGGGTTCTAAATTGTGAGAAGTAAAAGAAATTTAATGTAAAAATGTAGTTGCAACCAAAGTTTTACTTCTTATGTGTGGTCCAACCACTTTTTTATTGTTTGACATAAAATGACCTGATGCGCAAAAGAATTGCAACTTTTTTTGTGGGTAGCGGTGATGGGTCGTAGGTAGTGGGTTGTTGGTTGTGAATTGTGAGATGTAATGAAAATTTAATTATTGTCTGACATAATTTTTAAATAAAAAAAAAAAAAACGTTTTGAACTAAACTTTTTGGGTGTTTCATTTCAAGGTCGCGTGGTGGATGATAAGTAGTAGGTGATAGGTTGCGGGTTACAGGTGGGGGGTTGTGCGTTGCTGGCCGTGGGTCGCGAGTTGTTAGTTGTGGGCAGCTGGTGATGGGTCGCGGGTAGTGCGTTCTGGGTTGTACATTGTGAAAAGTAATAGAAATTTAATGCACAAATGTAATTGTAATAAAATTTTTACTTCTTATGTGTGGTAAAAGCACTTTTTTTATTGTTTGACACAAAATGACCCGATACGCAAAAAAATGCAAATTTGGTTGTGCGTAGCGGTGATGGGTCGCAGGTATTGAGTTGTTGGTTGTGAATCGTGAGAATTAATGAAAATTTAAATAACGCCTTAAATAATTTTTAAATTAAAAAAATAAACGTTCTGAGATAAACTTTTTAGGTGTTATTTTTAAAGGCCGCGTGGTGGGTGATAAGTTGGGGGTTACAGGTGGCGGGTTGTGGGTATTTGGCCCTGGGTCG
Source organism: Tachinus sp. AB-2021 (assembly GCA_030264575.1). Classification (NCBI taxonomy): domain Eukaryota; kingdom Metazoa; phylum Arthropoda; class Insecta; order Coleoptera; family Staphylinidae; genus Tachinus; species Tachinus sp. AB-2021. The sequence continues at coordinate 7,875 of JARJEC010063836.1, read as the reverse complement.
TAGGTTGTTAGTTATGGGTAGCGGATGATGGATCGCGGATAGTGGGTTCTGGGTTGTAAATCCTGAGAAGTAATGGCAATTTAATGTAAAAATGTAGTTATAATCAAAGTTTTACATCTCATGTGTGGTCCAAGCATTTTTTTATTGTTTGACACAAAATGACCTAATACGCAAAAAAATTGCGAATTTGTTTGTAGGTAGCGGTGATCGATCGCAGGTAGTGGGTTGTTGGTTGTGAATCGTAAAAAGTAATGCAAATGTAATTAACGCCTGACGTAATTTTTAAATTAAATAAAGATAAACGTTTGAACCAAACTTTTTGGCTGTTATTTTTCAAGGTCGCCTGGTGGGTGATATGTAGTAAGTGGTAGGTTGTGATTATGACTCGGAGGTAGTGGTTTGCTAACCGTTAGTAGTGACCCACGGGTTATTATTTGTGGGTAGCGGATGGTGGGTTCCAGGTAGTGAGTTGAAGGTTGTAAAATGTGGAAAACAGTGGAAATTTAATATAAAAATGTATTAGTGATCCAAATTCTACTTCTTGTATGTGGTCACACTTTTTTTTTTATTATTTGGTACAAAAAGACCTGATACTAAAAAAAGTACAAAAAATGTTCACTGCTTTCTTACATTATTTACGGAGGTTCTATCATTTTACGATTTCAAAAATAGGCAAAATTGCAATTTGTATTACAATCTCTTAAGGGACATACGGGACATATCAATCCCACGCATCTGCAACAACACCGCTTCCAAGGAGTATTATTGTCTGAGTTACACGTCAAAGGCTAAAATAAATCAAAGCCTTTGACACATTGACCATTTTTTATTTAATTTTGTAAAACTCTATAAAAAGTGCTAAAAATCTAAATCTGACTTAGTATCTGAGTTGAGGGGGTACATTGGAACAGAAAACCGGTTTTGGTTGATATTCAATATTTTTTATTTTTTTTAGAAAATATTGACATTTTGTCTAGAAAAAGACAAAATAAAAACATTTTTCCTGCGGAATATTTTTTGCTTTAAGTTTCTAAGACTTTGGCAAAAATAGTGATATTTTAAGTTTACTTGGCAGGTTTTTCACTTTCATAAATATATAGCCATGTATCGGAAAAAGCCAAAATTTTATGCCAGTATGAAATGCAAAAATGTTGGCTTTATCACTATAACAATTTTTGAATCAATTTTAGATTTCAAACAAGTTTATTGCGTAATTTTTTATCTGAGTGGTACTATAGATCATAAAACTTTATTTTTATATAGAAAAATTATGGATTGACATATATACAGGGTGGTCCACCAAAGAAGAATGAGGCGTTTATTGGAGTTATCCTTGGACTTGGAGCTTTGAGTTTTGAAGGTTGTAATATAGACCATTATAGCTTAAAAATTGCTGATTTATATAATTTGAATCTGCAATTTTGAAGTTTTAATGATCTATATTACACCTTCCAAAACTAAAATCTCTAAGTTCAAGGACTACCCCAAAAACGCCTAATCCTTCTTAGGTGAACCACCATGTATAGTATTTTATAAAATGGCCAAAAACAAAACCAAATTTTTCTATTGTTGCGATTGGACGTCCGTGACTAAAGTGTGGTATTTTGACTTATTTAAAAACGGCTTTTTGGACTTTTTGGATGCCGTTTCTTAATAAGCTTATATACAAAAAATATATAAAATGTTTTGAAACCCGAAATAAACACAATTGCTTTGCTTTTTTCCAAAAAGCCCAAAACGGTACGGACTGAACTAAATTAAGCTTTTTCCGCTAAAAATACGCAAATTTTTTTACTTTGACCACCTCCAGGGACACATAGTGACCTCATAGGTAACTTCTCGCTTGAAATAATAACTGCTGCAATCATTAAAATGCCCCATTATTAAATCTAATAATAGAAGTTTATTTCAGGATTATAATTATTATCAGAATTTTACTTATCTTATAATGAGTATAATGAGTAGAACTCACAGTTTATATTCAAATAACAACATCCTCAATTATAGATATAGAATTTCTTTTAAATATATGCACATTGTTGCGCATTACATTCGCCAAAATATTAAAATACTAACTACCGCTTATTCTTGCTAATAATTATTAAATTCTGCATATTTTCTAGATTCCTGACAAAAAGAATTAATTATATTAATACTCTTATTTAAATAATACTCACTGTATATTTTATTATTTTTAAATTACTTCCTTAATTCTTTGTTTTAAACTTTATTGGATTTATGAAAGAAAAAGATACTACTTTAAACATTATTTAAGCACACACAATTTTTATTATTTATAAAATTTCTTTAAACAATTTTTTATTTTGTTATTAAGTATTTACTTGAATAAATTTTTAACAACTACACTTCTGGATTATACGGAAGGACTAATTTTTAATGGAAACTGTCGATAAAATTTACATATCTTAGAAATGCAGCAAAGTGTAAAAAATCAATAATCAGACAAAATAATATATGTCTCACTTCAGGTTTAACTTATTTATTTTATTAATATAAAAGTGCATTGCTTATATGCAGCAAGTAATGATTCCGTCGGATTTTTGTTTTGGCCGACATCGAATACCGGATCTATTGCAATTAAGAACCGGATTGAACATTGGACTTTTTATGATTCGACCGGATCCAGTGTTCAGTTCGGTTCCGGTCCGATTTTTATATATAAAAAATACGTGTCGAAGCAAGGCTGTATATACGCGCCGCCAAAGTCATAAAATATTAAAATTACTTGGAAACCAAATCAGTTGGCTATTATTATCGGTAAAATTCATTCGTATCTGTTTAAAAAATACTCTTAAAGGTAGAAGCGCAGCATGGAGGTATTTTGAAACCTAAGTTATTTGTTTGGTGGATTCATGTAAAAAAACTAATATTCTAACATTAAAATAATTCTAAACCTATTCTTAAATCCGGATCTAACCGGATATTTGTCAAGATCCGGTCGGAACCGAACGTTTTAAATGTTGGCCGGATCCGCCGTATACTGGATTGGGTTCCGGCGGCATCACTAGCTACAAGTTAATAATTTATACGTTTTAGTATAAAGCAAATTTTTTAGTTTAAACAAAAATATTTTTTCACAACTGTACTTCCGATTTATCTGGAAATAAATTATTTTAATTATAAATATAACATTTACTGATATTACTTAATATTTTACAAAGTGTCAAATCTTACCATGCAATGTAATCTTTTAAGCAGAGGCGGACTGGCCAGATGGACCATGTGGAAAATTCCACGTGGGTTGTAAATAAATTAGATTGATAAAGCCGTTTGGGTTGTTGAACCAAGATATCTTTTATTTGTAGCCACCCCTCAACATTTATTTACTGTAGATAATAGAAGACGGTTTATTATTATTAACATTATTATTATTTTTAATTAAATTAAATTAAATTAACTATTAATTTTAGCTTAACCGGAAGAAAAACTGTAATAGCATTTTAAAATCAATTATAACCTAATTAAATTTGTTTAAGTCAATTATTTTGCATCTTTTTAAACAAGAACTAGATCTTGGTGTTTCTAAATTTATCAATCTATATACTTTTAAAAAAGAATTTAAAGTAAAGAGAAAATGACGGAGGTTATGATCTTGAAAATATCTTTGAACGTCTACAAACTGTATGTTGATGGCACCACATTTAAAAATAGATTGCCGAAAAAGAATAAGACCGCATTGATTTTGAACCTTGCACCTACCATTGGACTTGGTTTGGTACTTTTGAACCTGTCTTGACTCCCTGTCTCTACGTTTAAAAAGATGTACAACTTGTACAGCTTTATACGAATGCTGTACAGTTTTTTAAAGGTCCAAACAAACTTATTACTTATTTACTTAATTAAAGCATTACTTGGATAAATACTTAAAAAAATCTTTAGTTTTGGTCGGTAACTAAAAATATAAAATACTTGATAAAGAAATAGTAGCGCGGATGGGTGCACTAGACTTAATTTAAAAAATATTGCAAAATATTGGAGCAGTAGTTTTCATTCTACTAGCCAGTCCATCCGCCAACTATTTTCATATAAAATATTTGATGACAAAATAGTAGGACAGTAGAATGGGTCAGACTTAGGTAAAAAGTACTGGGTTTTTAATTGGAAAAGTGGTGCAAAATTTCATACCTGTACTTTTGATTTTAATAGCCCGCAATTGTTTTGATATGAAATATTTGATAACCAAATAATATTGCTTGTGGGCGGGATAGACTTATTTTAAAACTACTGGATCTTTAATTTAAAAAATATTGGACCATTAGTTTTGATTTTACTACCCAATTGTATTACTATAAAATATTTAATGACTAAATAGTAGGGCGAGTGGGCGGTAGGCCGGCTAGTAAGCAAGGCAAAATTCTTGAATTGCCGCCTTTACTCAGAGGCGCTTTTTGGCCGAGGCCAACGAGGCCACAGCCTAAGGCCCGCTTAGTGAGAAGAGGCCCAATCGTTTTCTTAATATAATATCATATAAGTTTTATTTTTTTTTTAAATTATTGACCCACTAGTTGTAAATACAATGACCCACATACCCGCAAAATTAGGCATAAGAATCTTTACAGGTTGATTTGCTAAAACCTAACTAACTAACTAATACCTGTAAAATTATCCTGTTTTAAAAAAATGTATACAAAAACGACCTGGCGGGGGTGTGGGTAACTAAAATTGAAGTTATTAGTAGAATATATTTATTGCTTTTTAAATTATTGACCCGGTAATTGTAAGTATAGTACCTACCCACCCGCCAAATTATTTTGTTTCCTTAAACAACCGGGCGAGTGGGTGGGTAGCTAGAATTAAAGTTAGTTGTCATATATTTTTTATCGATTTTTTAATTATTAACCCGGTACTTTGGTATAGTGAACCACCCTTCCGCAATATTATTTGGTTTTCAATTATACAAAAACAGCCGGGCGGGTGGGTCCTTAACTAAAATTAAATTTACTTGTCCTATATTTTTATTGTTTTTTTTAAATTATTGACTCTTTAGTTATAATAATAATAATAATAATTTATAGTTGTAAATATAGTGACCCACTCACCCGCCCAATTAGTTTGTTTCTAAAAGATTTATATAAAATCATCCAGGCGAGTAAGTGGGTAACTAAAATTAAAATTACTTGTTTAAAATATAGCGACCAATCCACCCACCCACTCACCTAACTATTTTGTTTCCAAAAGATTTAAACAAAAACAGCCGGGCGGGTGGGTCCTTAACTAAAATTAAATTTACTGGTCATATATTTTTTTGGTTATAATAATAATAATTTTTAGTTGTAAATATGGTGACCCACTCACCCGCCCAATTACATTGTTTCCAAAAGATTTATATAAAATCAGCCAGGCGGGTGAGTGGGTAACTAAAATTAATATTACTTGTTTTAAATATAGCGACTCACCCCCCCCCCCCCCACCCACCTGCGCAAATTATTTTGTTTCCAATTTGTAAAACAACAGTCGGGCATAAGTATGGATCACTACAAATAAAATTACTGCTTTAATGTTTTTATCGTTTTTAAATTTTTTGATCCAGTAGTTTCAATATAGTGATTTGCCCACCCACCAATTAATATTGCAATTTTTTTATAAAAATTACAACAAAACTGGGAGCCTATGCCTTTACACGAGCTTAATAAATTTTTACATAAAATTTACAAACATTATTTACAATAAATTTTGTTTATCATCATGTTCATGGATTTTCACCGATTTTGACTTTTAGCTTTGCATGAGTTAGATATTTTCACATACATTTTTGAAAATTTTTGAATTAATCAATTTTCATGGATTATTGCCAATCACGATTTTCTTTACATTTTATTTATTTCCTTTTTACATGACTTTTATAGTTTTTACAATTTATACGTTAGGAAAGGGGTTCGCTAACTTGTCCTGGCCTAAGGCCTTTATAATCCATAAGACGGCCCTGCCCGCACTTCATATACAGGGTGGTTCACCACATAAGGCTGAGGCGTTTTATGTCGTCTCTGAAATTTGCCGCTTAAATCGGTTGATTCATTGATTTATATGTTGCGCCGGCCCTGCTAGTAAGGTTAAAACTATTTATTTAATAATTAAAAAAAATAAACATTATTGAATCAGCAGTTTTGATGTTACTCACACTATTTTATAATAAAATAGTGTAGCCAGTGGGTGGGTCTATAAGGTCAAAATTATCGAGAAAGTAATTTCGAAAATTGCAAAAAATATTTTTTTTGAAAGTCACACAGCCACCTAATTAGGTCAAAATTATTAATCGGCATAATTGTGCTTCAATTTAAAAAAAAATATATTGATAAAAATATTTTGATAATGAAATAGTTGATTAAAATTATTAGTTTGATAGTTTAAAAAATAATACAAAATATTGTATCAGTGGTACTATTATTGTGGTTGTTTTAATTAATATAAAACAATTTGGTAACAACAAAGTCAAAGGTGTGGTTTGGCCACAATATAATATAAAATACTTTGATAACTAAGTAGTAAAAAAAGTCTTAACTATTGGATCATTCATTTAAAAATAGGAAATATTGTACCGGTAGTTTTGATTTTACTAGCCCGTCCATCCTCCCTATTGTTTTATTATATAATATTTAATGGCAAAATAGTGTGTGCCAATAAGTTCAAAACTAGGTCTATAATTTAAAAAAATTATAAACATAAGTCAACCAATACTTTATAAATAAAATAGTAAAGTAACTGGCTGGCTGTATAAGATCAAACCTATTGGGCCAGTAATTTAAAAATTGCAAAAAATATTAGCTCAGTAGTTTTGATTTTAGTAACCCACCCAGCTTCCCAATTACTTTGATAAAAAATATTCTAATGGCAAAATAATCTGGAATCGAGTAAATAATTGAAAAAATTGTTTTAAAAATATTTTTATAATGAAATAGTAAAGCGGGTTGGGTAGGGTTTAATATATAAGTTTCAACAATCAATTTTTAGATGTGGTGAAAGTTATTATATGATCTAAGATGTTTTCAAGGTCATAACACTCTTCATTCTCTACATTATTTTACATTTTATATTGTTTATTATACCAAATGCATTTTTTTAAATAAATTGGCAATTATAAGATTTATAAACAATATTTTTTTAATTTTACTTTTTTGGAGTTTAAGATGGCGAACGTTTTGAGAGCAACTTCTATCTTCCTCAGCGTTATAATGGAGAATAATAGATTCTAATGCCATTTAAATAGAATGAATAATTTAAATACCTATTTTAAGTTTATACTAGACTTAAAATAGATAGTTGAAATGATTTTTCCCAATTAAATTGCATTAAAATTATAATTGAAATTAATGTATTTAAACTTAATTTAAAATCAAATAAAATTGCTTTTATTGCTAATATTTATAAATATAATTGATTGTAATCATAAGGATGGTTTTGGTTTCTACTATATGGTGCTTCATTTGAACCCTTTTGAGGCCGTAAATGAGGTTATTAATTTTGAACTAAAAACTACTTTTAACCATATATACCACATACGAGGTAAAAATATAAATAAAATGTGGTATAACTATTATATTACAAGGCTGCAAATGGTCAAAATTAATTTAAAAATAAATACAAATTGCTATTATTGCTAATATTCATAAATATAATTGATTGTAATCATAAGGGATTCTATCCCGTGCTATAATTGTAGTCAGAAGTATATCGGCCAATCCAAACATAAATTATCAGATAAAATCAATAGACATAAAAATGATTGTATAAATAAATTAGAAAATACAACTTTAGCTTATCACTATACTCTTGAGGGACATAATTTTAATTTCAATAAGACACAAATACTTGATATAGAGTCAAATATCAAAAAAGATTAATCAGTGAATTGCTACT
>JARJEC010063810.1:0-11359 GCA_030264575.1 Tachinus sp. AB-2021 | reverse complement strand
GAAATTTACTATAAAGTCTTATTTTCGTTTTACGATTGATCGTAGGTCAACTAAAATTACCACAAAGTTGTATTTCTGCATTTAAATTGATTCTGAAACATTGAAATTTACTATAAAGTATTTTTGTCGCTTTGCGATTGATTGTAGGCCAACTAAAATTACCACAAAATTATATTTTTGTTTTTTGATTGATTCTAAGTAATTTAATGCAAAGTCCGTTTGTCGCTTCGCGGTTGATTGTATTTGAACTAATTTACCACAAAGTTGTATATTTGCTTTTAGCTTAATTCTGAGTGATTCAAATTTACTATAAAGTCTTTTTGTCGCTTTGTGATTGATTATAGGTCAACTAAACTTACCACAAAGTTGCATTTCTGCTTTTAAATTGACTCTAAGTCATTGAAATTTACTGTTAAGTTTTTTTGTTCCTTTGCAATTGATTGTAGGTAACTAAAATTACCACAAAGTTGTATTTCTGTATTTAAATTGATTTTAAGTCATTGAAATTTACTATAAAGTCTTTTTGTCAAACCTATTTTATATGACCGATGAAGAAATTTGCACTTAACAAGTATTTACAATTATGTCATTATTATAAAATTTTAGGAGTTGAAAAGGGTACAATACATACAAAAAGACACAGCGGTGAAGACCCCGCCAAATGCGGAACACCCAAAGCGGACCAGGCATTGAAAACATTGCCTGATTTTAATTCGCCCAAGAACAGACAACATAATACCAATCTATCGGAAGACATTTGCACTCCTACCACGGACGATGTAAATATTGATATTTAATTTTTGCAACAACAAAAAACAACTAATGAGTTTTTTTAGAATTCTGAAGATTTGTTCTCATTAGCCCGACCTATAGCGCAATCCGATAAATACGATATAACCATACCACAGCCTCATCCTTTACCAATGCCCGAATACGGAGGATATTTTGCGCCTTTGACTGAATACTTGCCAGATTCATCACAACCGATCTCAGGGTTCCATAGGTAATAATAATTGGGCAACATTAAACACAAAGAAACCAACTTACCAAATCATGAATATTGTTCTCAAAGCATTTCTGAACATTTTTAATATGTTAACAAAAAAAAAACAACTAGTGTTCTATGATGTGGTTCAGAAGTTACCTTATAAGCAGTTGGTTCCTTCAAAACCCTGCTACAATGATGTAATTTACATATAAATAAATAACAAATTTTGAAGCAACAAAAAAATTGCATTGAACAGAACCTCTGATAATTAACTCTAGCCTCAGTTTTTACGCATGTGATGGGGATTGGCTTCTTTCCTTTAATGTTACACAATTAGCATTTACAGAATTATTATTAATTGTAATTATTTTAGATGCAATGTTGCGGTAATGTTATTATGCGATGTGGTAGTGGATGGCGTTGAATTAGATTGGACTATTCATGTGCCGCTAATGCTGCATATACTATTTCTGGGATTGGACCATACAAGGCCTTTAGTCCATCAGCATTGCAAACAGTTACTATTGAATCTCTTTATAGTTCTTGCCCAACACAATGACCATCTCACCGTTGCTCATATAATGCTGAATAGCAAAACTAATCAGCTGGGATTGGGATTGCCTACGCCCAGTTTGCCGGTACTGACACACACTTTTACAGGTAAGAATTTAATTTTTTATTTTTAGTAGTGATTATGATATCTGTGTTTTTTGTGTTCATTTTATTGAAACAAGTGCCACTGTTTGCGAATTTTGCGTGTGGTTAAATAAATTAATATTTTACAAAAAAACTTTTAAGGTTTTCGATGTTGTCTTTGCACTGATCAACGCATTGTTTTTTTGAAACCGAGTTTACACTTAATTGTTGTTATTTTGGGGTGTTTTGAAGTTTTCAGCATCGACTTATATCCATGGGTAGAGTTGACCTTTTTAGGAGGGCCAATTGTTTTTCCAAAGTCGAAAGGTTTTTTGTATTTTTATGAAAAAAATGTTTGGTTCACCAAACAATATATTTTACTGAAGTTAAAAGGATATTTTGACTATTGACGAAATCTTGTCTGGAGAAATCAGTGAGGTCGATTTGAATTGATTGATTTGAAGAACGTAGAAATTTGAAAACATTTTATACAAGAATCAAGTTTTCTTTTGTTTTATTGACTAAATATTTCATTGAAAACACAAGAGTTTTAAACTTTTAAACAAATTTAATATCTTTTTGTTTGGTTTCCTGGATAAAATTACTAATTAATTTATATTTTGTGGAATTCAAAAGATGTTTTCGCTATAGAGCATTTGTTGGACAAAATCAATATGCTATTGCTATCCTTTTAACTTAGTTTTGACCGAATGACGGGCTTGAGTCTTCCTCTGCAAAAGTTGTTTTAGCTTCCAGATTGTGATATCCCCACTAAGTGGAAAATAATTTGATTGGGCACAACTCGGGTTTGTCACTGTACGAAAAATATTTGACAAAATTGTTAAGTGGTTAGCATTTATACTTTTGCAAAATTTCTCAGAAAACTTAAGAATAAGGCTCATTTTTAGTTTTCAGTGTAAATTTGTTGTTCATTTCCATTCAGGGATATTCTGGGATGGAAAAGTTTTATTCAATCGCGTCGGTTTGATAAAACAGGACACTTTTGATGAAGAATTTAAATTAATTAAAAAATAATCAACCTCTCACCCAACCCCCAAGGACGGGGTAAATTTTTCTGTAACGTTTAAATACATGACAATTTTAAGGGTATAATTTGATTTGTTTCAATCTTGTCTCTATATATTTGTCCCAAACGGGACTTATACTGGATACCCTATATATACGATATTTTCAAAGACGGAATTTGCATTTTTAACAATTTTGGTTAATTCTGACTAAATTTCTATTTTTTGCAATAATATTGAATTGCAAACCTGATGTTATCATTTTTTGTAACCATGTAGTAAGTCACACATTTTGATCACATGTCGGAATCCATTATTCTCAATTTGAAATTGATTAATCCCAATTTTGAATTCATTAATCTTAAAGTCCAGTATAAAATTGATTATTTCAAATTCAAAATTGATTAGTCCCAATTGGAAATGAATTAGTCTTAATTCGAAATTGATTAGTCCTAATTTTAAATTGATTAGTCCAAATTTGAATTTGGTTAGTCCCAATTTGAAATTGATTAGTCCCAATTTGAAATTAATTAGTCCCAATTTGAGATTGATTATTCCCAATTTGAAATTGATTAGTCTTAATTTGAAATTGATCAGTCCCAATTTTGAAGTTGAAAGGTATAGAGTTAGTTAACCGGCTATTTAATACTTTTACTCTTTCTCTAAATTTGAAAATTACGCAAGTTTGCTTCTGTACTAATCATGATTAGAAGAATTGAAAGTCGTTTTACTTTGTCCTTTCAGAAAAATTTAATCAATGTTTAGTTGTTAAATTTTCGAAATAATTGTCTTCCTTAAAGTTAATTTGATCAATACAGAATTAAAATTTTGTTTATAGCCGGGATATACCAGACCAAAACAAATACTCAGTTTTAAAAATTATTTTGGAAAAAATTGAGATGTTATAGTAGAGTAAATCAATGTTGTGTAATAGGTGTGGCGTAGATTTTATTCTGTGTTTTACTTAACTTATAGAACCTGACCCAGTGTTTGATAGTTATCTGCAAGGTCCTCTCCCTCCCAATACTAGCATAGAACCAGCACCCAATACAGATGTTTCAATTACTAGTCCTAGCCATACAGGTAATCAAATAAAATATGTTTAGATTGTTATATGTAGAACAGCATGTTGGTAGTACAAAACTAGTTCTATAAAACATAAAAAAATTGGCAATAAAACCACAAAATGTTTACAGCTGAAAAATTAAAAGAACCAATCATTCCTCCGGTGATAGTAACTCCCGAAGATAATTCAGTATGGAATGGGCCCGAAATTGGACCAAATTTACCTATACAGGATGTCATTAAATCATTGATTGATTTCCTCGCCACCAGACAAAATCAGCCGCTATGGCCTTATGAAGATATTACTGCCAAGGTATGGCAGGTTAGAAGCGCCGAACAAATTGATATCTTTTTACAGCACGTTTTACGGGTATTTCAAGATTCATTGCCGAATGCTCATATCAATGAGCGTTGGGCGCAAACTGCTTTGCAATTAGGTTTAAGTTGCTCTTCGAGGCATTATGCCGGTAGATCATTGCAAATTTACAGGGCATTGAGGGTGCCTATTACTTCAAGAATGTTATCGGATATTCTAAGCAGACTAGTTGAAACTGTAGCTGAGCAAGGGGAGGATATGCAAGGTAAAAATTTTATTATATTTTTCATAGATTTAATCAAATTATTTTAGGTTACGTAACGGAATTATTGCTAACTTTAGAATCTGCCGTTGATTACTTAGAGTCCGATTTCCGTCCTTTAGATTTTATGCGCGATTTCTTTAAATCCACCCCAAATCTTAATAACAAAGAAACTGCAATTAAACGTACCACCAATGGAAATTTCCATTGTGGAGATCCGTTGCCTCATTTTCCTTATTTGGGCCAATCGGGGCACACGCGTAGTACAAGCTATTCGGTTAGTTACTGTTTGCGTAAAAATTCCGGATCACCGGCCAGCGATGGAAAGGAAATCCGCGGTAGAACGGCATCCGAAATTGAAAATAGATCGGCTAGCCAAAACAAATTCTGCTCCAACTTATCGCGATCTCGTTCGGCGCAGAGTTTGAAATTGTTGGGCGACTCTGCAACACAAGATGATAAAATGACGATTCTGGCGCAGCTTTTTTGGTTGTCCGTTTCCTTACTGGAATCTGATTACGAACATGAATTTTTATTGGCTTTGAGATTGTTGGCTAGAGTTATGCACAGATTACCATTGGATAGACCCGACGCCAGGGATAAAGTTGAGAAGTTGCAATCACAATTGAGATGGAATTCTTTTCCTGGAGTGCACGCATTGCTTTTAAAAGTAAATATATACAAATAATTTTATTTATAACTAAAATTGAATAAATTCTAGGGTTGTACTCATCCAAATATTTATGAACCAGTAGTTGCGTTGTTGTCACAATTTACATCATTATTGGATTTAGTGGTTGTTGATCCATCTCAAAGCATTGCATTCCCAATGAACGTCATCGCCTTATTGCCCTACATGCTGCTAAATTATGAAGACGCAAACGAACTTTGCATTAGAAGCGCCGAAAATATTGCACAGGTTAGTCAGAACAGCAGATTGACGTCGTATTCACCTCATTATTTTGTCATTTAGTACGTCATAATGCTCAATGACGTAAATTTTATGAATTTCTTTTTATACTTTCAAATAACATCATTTAAGACATCTCAATGACGCCAATTATACATTATACGTTAAAAATTTGTCTCATAGAATTCTCGTCGTTAAATGACCAAAAAATGACGTCTGGGAATTTAATAAAAATCAATTCTGAATTTGAAAACGAACATATTTTTTAGGTTAGCATAGAAAAAAGCAAGAAATTAGAAAATCTGGGCACAGTCATGAATTTATACAGCAGACGGACATTCTGCAAAGAAAGTTTCCAATGGACGAAATGCGTTATAAAATACTTATACGATACCTATTCTCATTTGAGTTTGAATATGCTCACCTTTCTGGTGGAAGTTTTGGAAAAGGGGCCGGCCACCCTCCAATTGCCAGTTTTGAATATTTTACATTGCATGTTGCATTACATCGATCTTGCCTCTGCTGCGGCACAACCCATCAATGCTGATCTTCTGAGAGTTATTGCCAGATATATAGAAGGAGCACATTGGAAGGAATCTTTAAAGATTTTGAAATTGGTGGTTACCAGATCCAGTAGTTTGGTGGCGCCACCTACCTCAATTCATAGCAATTGGGAAAGTACCGTAACTTCAGTTCCGCATCCAAGCTTTAGCGAAATTGATGTCTTCAGCAGGAAAGAGTTGCCAGGTAATATTTTTTTTAATGGTCTGGCAATATTACTTAAAAATGATGATCCATGTTAGGAAGAACCATGGACTTCACATTTGATCTATCTCAAACTCCTGTAATTGGAAGAAGGTTCTTAAAGAATGAATATGGGGAAGTTAATTTGGCTGCAAAAACGATTGCGTCTCCAAGAAGATCGTGTTCCTTGAGTCCAGCTGATACAATTTTGCTTTCTGGTTGGAAGAGACCTTGGATGTCACAAGTATGATGATCCGTATACCTTCAATTGTTATTAGTCTAATTTTGATTTTTTTAGGGACGAGTGCGCGAGTGCTTGGTTAATTTATTAACAACCTGCGGGCAGCGCGTTGGGTTGCCGAAGAGTCCATCTGTAAGTAAACATTTTCAAATTAACCATTCAATAACGGAGGTATATAGCGTTGATATTTTTAATGTTTGTAATAATTGTAATATAGTTGTTAGAAGTAAGACTGTTTGGCATTTTAATAGATTTTTTTTCAAAATAATTCAACTAGTTTTTAAACTAAGTATTTTTACTATTTCCACCGGTTAAAATAAAAGTTATTGGTGTTTGTTGAATTGTGAGGTACAAATATGTCCATAGTTTTGAAAATAGTTTGATGTCAAATTGAGTTAATCTGACGTTTATACTAAACATTAATTAGCGTAAAAGGGGAAAATTGTTGCCTAAATCTCGCGTCCAGCTTTTCTTAAAAACTAATAAAGATAATTCAATTCTATTTTCGGTATTATGTCAAGAAAGTATTCTTGTTAAAATTTAATAACGAATAACTAAATTATTTGCTAAAATTGCTCATTTTTTTTAAACTTCTTTATTGGAAAAATATGTGTGTAAAAAAAGTTATTCCGCAAAACTAATAACAAAATTATTATTTGTTTGCCCTAAAAGTTGGATGTTAAATAAAGACTTTTTATGACGTAGACAGTACACCCAGCGGAGGCTGCTCCCAAAAAATCTAGAAATTTTACAATGATTATGTTTTTACAGGTGTGTCAAATTGAATATTACACACATGAAGTAAGGCATTATATAGATTTTTTCCATAGACATATATTGACACTTGAATGTACGAGTTAAATATTTGTGGGTTATGTTAATTATATTTCGATTTTCATTATAATGTTGTAATATTTTGGGGTTTTTAGTAAGGCTTTAAGTCACATTTTTAGCAGTTACTAAAGGACTTAAATCACATATTTTCAAACTTTTGAATGATACATTTGACTTTAGTAAATTTTGAAATAGGATTAATGTTATAACATTATTATCATAGTTTTATGTTAAAATTTTGTGTTACTAGTCTGGTATGAAGGACTTAAATTCTGTGATATTTAAAAACTAATTTTTGACTTAAGACCTTTACGAAACGTCAGAGAATTTTACTACGCAATATGTTTATTAGAAAATGATTGGTTGAATATATTGCAATCTTTGGTTAGATTTTGAAGCTTTCTCTAAAGCAAATGTTTCATAATAAATATTTGCAAATAACAATTATTTTTTATTTGTTCTGTCTATTAATCATAGGCGATAATTGCTCTAATCAAAAATATGCGAGTTATACACTCTAGGAAGATATAATCCGCACCCTGCGACTTCACACCCATATTAAGCGAACGTTTAATATTTTTTTAATTCATTGTCGAAGCTTTCTGTTAATTAAAGAAAGAAACACATTTTGAAAATATTATTTACTATTCTTCTATTGAAAATGTCTAAATTATTTCATAAAAGTTCAACACATTTTTACCACGTAATGAGATAGTGATAATTAAAGAAAATACCTAAAATAAAAAGAATAAAGTAAAATGTTGAACTTAACGAATAATATAAAATAAATGATATAAATGAGAAATAATTAAAATAATAAATAAAAGCAACGAAATGAAAAAATGAATGAAGAAATCGTAATGAAGCAAAAATTTGGAATTTTGGTTAAAATTATAATGGGTCGACTATTTGAAAAGACATGGCTTTTACCATTAAATATAAAAAAAATCTTATCAAAAAATGAATTGACTGATCTGTGTATAAATTACGGATCTGTGTCTAATGATAAAGAATGCTTCCACCATTTTAGAAATTCCAAATGGTCTTACAATATTATAGAAAAGTATTATTAGGTATAATTAATTTTGTAGATTTCTAAGTAGTTGACTTTAATCTTGATTGCACTTTAATTGTTTCTTGTTCAATCGACATCAAATTTTTATTATAATATATTGCATGTTCATATCATTTGCTAATGGCAAAATTAATATATTTAAAGCTTTTTTATTCATTTTCATTTATTAACATTGAACATTTTAATTATTGGAGAAATTATATATTTAACGAGAAAGTAGTTTAATATTCATAATTTAAAGTTATTTATCATCAATTTTCGCTTGTACATTAATGCTTTTTGTAAATTGATAAAAATATTTGAGTAAACAGTAAAATATTTAATAATTGATATATTTCTTTGTTGTGATTTTCTCATGGTTTTGGGTACCTACATACAGGACGATTTCATTAGTACAATATACTCGAAGGTAAAAACAATTTTACATAAATGCAAATACGACACGACACGATTAATAATCACAATCTTAAAGCAATGATCTTTATATTATATTATCAATTTATTTTGTTAGCACAATGAGAGATAATTTGGAAAAATGTAATAATTAATCACGTATGATGATTTCAGTAATCAATTATGTCAGCAATATAATTTTTCACTGTATTATTATTATTATTTTATCACGAAAATTTACAATGTTTCACCCGATCACTTTATGCATGTCTCTAGTGTTGTTATTTTTGTTGTCACATGCAATAACACAAAGTTTGGACTGCAGATGCACAATGTATGTAGATTTGTAAATAAATACACACGAAATACGCATCCAATTTAATATTTATTTATGCTTCTTTTGAATTGAATTGTATTGTTTTTTTCTTCTAAAAGGTGATATTCAGCCAAAGTTCTGATATACTGGAAAGGCAATCCAGCATGGCTTCTAGTACAGAGGAGGTGTCTGCTGGAAATAATGATCTCAGCGGCGGATCACGTCGCGATGATGCTACTGCAGATTTCGGAGTATTTAAAGATTTTGATTTCTTGGAATATGAAAGTGAAAGCATTGAGGTATCAACTTTTTACCATTATACATTTGAATATATACCAATCAATTTATTATTATTAGGGCGAAAGCACTGATAATTTCAACTGGGGCGTACGTCGACGCCCGTTAAGTGAAGGTGAAGAAGAGCGAAGTTCGAAACAATTGGAAGATAGTATTAGTGAGCAAACTCCGGTGCTTACAGTACGAAAGGTACATTCTTGTCCTTTTAATCATCATGTGAGTGAATGTCCCATTATCATCTATCATAATCATATTTTTAGTAAATTTGTTTGGATGTTTTATTTGTGTTGTCATTTTTGTACGTAGCGAGTGGCAGTTGAGGAGTCTTCAGATGATGAAATTGGATCTGAATCGCCTCTAGATGAAATTGTTGTTGCGCCAGAGTTTGAGAATAGTTCAAATGCTGGTAGCGCTATATTCCCGCCATCTTCGCTTAGTTTAACAAGAAAGAGGACCGATTCTAGTGCTCGTTCTGATACAAGGTAAGTGTTGTTTTACGACATATTATTTTCAAAATTTCTTTACATCTTAGCATTTTACAATTATAACAGTTTATTTTTTGATTTCGTATGTTAGTTGGGTACGGTTAGAACTTGGGTGACCGACTTGTACCATGTTTCATTGGGGAACAATTAATGGTGCATCGGATCGGATTTTTAGAGTAAGCGCCGTTAACTGGATACACATGTTTATAGCCAATTGGGCAAATCCATCAAAAACAAATAAAAATTGAAAAATACAATTTCAGAAAAGTACATACAACAATTTAATAATAATAATTTAATTCTTTGGCCCAATATTTTATAGCTTTTTAATTTGGTTTCATTTATCATGTCACGTTCATCTTGCTTTAGTATTTTCTTTCTTTCCAATTTTTCAATTTACTACATTCTACGTTTTTTTGGCCTCTGCACATTAATTAGTACATTTTCTGGTCTTTAAACATTTAGCCACTGAGGTAACTTTTGTGCAACATGTAGTATACGACATTCTTCCCATGTCCAATTAATTACTTTTTATTTACAAACCCTTTCTTAAACATTATTATCTTAGTTTGTTTCACATTCACTTTAAAATATTTCTTTCTAAAATATTTCTCTAGGCTTTCAATCATTTCTTCCATTTTCCTTGTTACTGTAGCAACAATTACTATACCATCAGTATATTCCAAAGAAGACACTTTCACTATCCACTACAATTCCACCTGCCTGTGCAGAACTTAATTTTCTCATCTATAAGGTAGTCCAGAACACCCCCCACCTTTTAAAAATCTTGGTTTGATCTTTTTGAGGAAATAATATCTGTGATAGTAGTAACCTCAATGGGTTCCATTGGAAACACCCAATTTTTATAGCACATTCGGATTCTACGAAAAAAATTAAAATGACTTTTGTATGAAACACTTTTCTTTATGCGTGATAGATAGCACTGTAATCGCCAAAAGCAAAATTGAAAACCAGTGGCACTCAACAAGAAAAGTGTTAAATACATATATTTTACGTAGAATCTAAATCTGCATATAAGATGGTCGTCTTAACATTTGAAAGTCCCCCCTTTCCCTTCACTGGGTGAGTATTTTTATCTTAGGGGTGGACAGGTGCTCTGGACCACGCTGTATATCGGCAATATATGCAGCAAACGAGATAGGATATCCCTGTTGCAATCCTCTAGTAGTCCAAAACCTTTCGATCATTTCTAAATTTACCCATACTCTATTTGTAGTTGTTGCTGCAGCTGCTATACAAAAATGTTACTTTTGGTTAATGCTGCAAATAATCAGCAAATGTACCTCTCAATCGCCTCCAATTGCTTGTTGAGGAAGTTTTCCCAAAAATCGAGTATGGATTTCGAGCAAAACAATTTTTGGCATAGGCTAGCTGCAAAAAAAGTCTGGAACAGTACCAATATCTATATTCTATACATGTGTTTCTTGGATCGAAGAAAGCATTTGATCGTTTAGCGTGCTGTGCCAGCTAAATGGTCCACTGCTAACGCGACCTCGGGTAGTTCAGCGGGCTTTTGACCTTGGTGTTGCTTTCCTCCTCGAGGGGTATTTCGACGTTGGCAATTTCTTTGGGCGCCATTCTGGCATTGCAGGTGAATAGATTTAGAAACAATAAAAAACCACATGTTCATTCACAAAGGGGTTTATTAACTATATAAAGCTGTGTAACATAATACACAGTGAAATCCCCTAATCCTCAAAGGAGATCTTTTACAAACCTCTCGGTAAGTATGATGCTGGCGAACCACTCCC